>CM038796.1:168422016-168484082 GCA_021764765.1 Vicia sativa
TCTTTCACTACTTTTGGCGAATCACCTCCTTCATCACTGGATTCAATCGCCGCTGAGGTTGGGCTACCAGCTTGTACCGTCTCCATCATAATGTCGTATACAGCACAGCCGGCTTATGCCTTTCAAATCGGGTTAAGACCCAACCAATCGCATTTTGTTCGATTTCAAAACTCAATTAAGCTTTCCTCCTCATTCTCGACAATGTATTAACGATTACGGCTTTTTACCTCCTCCTCAAGAAACACATACTTTAAATGAGACTCGTAGCTCTTTCAACCAAGTTTTGGTCGCCATCTTTAGATCCTTTTCAAACTTTCCTCTTCTTCTCCCAAGGGTGCATTTTGAAATATCCATTCCTTCCAAACACCTCAATATCTCGACTATCATCATCATCATTCACCTCTTGTGTTGCTTCCTCATAACGCCAATCTTGAAACAATCTTTCTTATCCATGGATGCTTCATTGCTTCAAAAGATTAAAGCAAATCTCTTCATCTTGTAATTTCACCTTCATTAGGCCATCATCTATATCAATCATCATCCTTGCTGCTTTCATGAATGGTCTTCCAAGAATTAAAGGTGCTCCACATCTTCCTCCATGTCTATGACAACAAAGTCAACCGAAAAAGAATTTGTCCACTTTACCAACAAATCTAAAGCTACACCGTATGGCGAGTAATAGATTGGTCCGCTAATTGCAATGTCATCTTTTGTAGACTTTAATTCAATCTCCCAATCTCTTCATTAATGGATAATGGAATCAAGTTGATACTGATCCCAAATCAATCAATCCTTTCAACATATACATCCCCATAGTAACGGGCAAAGTTACACGTCCCTGATCACTTTCTTCGAATGATGCGTTGAATTATTGCACCACAACTCGCATCCACCATTATGGTTTCTTGATCCGTATCTTTCTTTTTTGTCAAAATATCCTTCATGAATTTTGCATATTTTTACATTTGCTCTAATGTTTCAAATGGAATATTTATTTGCAATTGCTTGAAAATATCCATAAACCTAGCATAGTGCTTTTGCATCATCCTTTTTAGAAGGAAGGTGAGGATATGGTAAACTTCAATGGATGTTACTTCCTTCTTTTTCCTTTTTTCCTTTTCTTATTTTTCCTCTACTTTCTCCTTTTCAACTACACCATTTTCCTTTTTCCTTTTCAACTAACACCTCATTTTCAACTAAGTCATCCTCCACATCAACATTATCATGTTTTTTAACTTCAACCTCTTCATCTTTTTCAACTACCTCTTCCTCCACTATTACTTCTTCATCCTTCTCCACTACTTTTTTCTTTCTTTCAACTACTCTTCCTTTTCTCATCACAAACTCTACCACTTTGTTGTTATGGCTTGTAATGCCCTTAGGATTTGTTTGCGAGTTGGGAAAATGATGTCAAGCACTTTGTTCGAAAGTTGCTTAGCTAGTTGTCCCACTTGGTTCCAAATTTTGATGGACGCCTGCTCTTTTTGATTAGCCATAGAAGCTGTATAAATTGAGCTAGAGTGTCTTGAATGTTGGAAGATCTACTTGATTTTTGAGGTTGGTTTTGTTGTCGACCTTGGTTTTGTTGACTTTGATTTTGATTTTGATTTTGTGTTTGATATGGATTTTGCCTTCCTTGATTATTGTTATCTTGCCTCCACCTCCTGATAACCTTGATTACCCCTTTGTTGGTAACCTTGGTTTTGATTTTGATAAGGGTAAGGAGCTCGTTGTTGGTACCCTTGGCCTTGGTTGGCCACATAGTTAGCTTCCTCATTCTCGGAGGACAAAGCCGGTTTTATGATCTCTTTGCACAACCACAACAAGCTATTTGGTGAGCTTGTTTATTTGACGCCTTGTAACTCCATGATTTGTTGAGGAGTTTAGCCATTTGTTTTGTCAATTCTTCAACTTGTTTCAAACAATTTGTTTTGGCGCCACAAGTGCTTCATGACTCGAACCAATTTCTAAAACTCCCGTCACTTGTACACCTCCTTGATCATGTTGAGTTTGATGATCATTCCCACCCATCTTCTCAATTATTTGGATTGCTTCATACGGTGTTTTTGCCATCAAAGAACTCCTCCACGTGGCATCCAACAACACCAGTGTTGAGGTTGAGACCATTTCGAAAATATGAATTTGTAAGCTCACAAACCATGGCTCGGACACTTCCTTAGCATAGACTTATATCTTTCCCATGCCCGATTCAAAGGCTCACACTTTTGCGAAATACCGAGATAGCCGCCTTAGCCTCCATGAAACGTGATTGAGGGAAAAGCGCTCAAGAAACTTTTCTCCCAAAACATTCCAATTAGTCATTGTCTTCGTAATTGATCAAGATACCAATCTTTGCCTTCCCACTAGAGAATGAGGGAAAGCCTTGAAATATTGTTCTCTTGGTCTTCCGGAGCACCCTGCCACCCCGCGATCTCATAAAACTGGTAAGGTGAGTGTAAGGGTCTCATGGTCGTGGGCCATGAAATGAACTTGCATAGAGAAGTTGAAGCAAGCCTGCTTCATTTCCGCAACCCTTGCATTTGCTTGTCGGGCAAATTGAGCATTATGGCGAGGGCTATTGACACACGGGCCCCGCTGGTGGTGGTGGTGGTGGTGGATGATTCTCCATAGTGGTGACTTCTCCAAACACGGGTGGTGTTGAAGAAGCAGATGCTTCTCTCTTTTCCTCTTTTCTGTTTTGCTAGCTTGTCTTTTTTCTTCTTTAGCACTACTATTAAGTCTCTAGCCGCCCTTTCAATTTCGGATCGAAAAGGAGTTGGTCGACCGGAATACTTCCCGCATAAACTAATTCTAAAAAGTCTAGCCACACAAAAGAAACAAAGAGAGATTAGTAGAAAAGTCTTAAAACACACAACTATTGCTATACTAACAACATCAAACGCCAATCACTAAGAAGCTTATTTTGTTGTAGGATTTTTCCGTGAACAAAGTATTTTAATTATCGATTCCACAGTGGATTGGTGCATGTTATAGTCTTTCAATAGAAAAGTATGTTTTAAGATGATGTAACCAAAGGGTTTGTTATCTACTTACTAGAACCATGAGTTTCAAACAACAACTAAATTAATTCTTTCAAAGAGAGTTATAGTTTGGATTAGAGAGAGTTTGAGATTGTTTTCAAGTTAAGAAGGCATGTCAAGATTAGTTTCATTGATCTAGTTTCATACATATTCATTTTAATCAAGTGATGAACATAATAGATGATTTCTACAAATACATATCCTCTCAATCTTGTAGATTTCCACCAAGATTGTGGAATGTTATCATGTTAATCCTTGCATGATTCCTCACTACAACTATTAGCATGATAATAATTAAGTTCAATATTTTGTAAACTCTAACACACAAATCTATTCCTAGCATTTGTTTATGAGAGGATGAATATCCTAGGTCACTTTGAAATATCCTTTCCAAGCAAAACTCAAAGCATAAAGATGAAGAACAAAGATATTCAACTATATTAATCATCAACCATGTTCATACACAAATGGATTAATATAAATACATACTATATAGATCAACTACCTCTAATCTTGACACAAAAAGAGCTTAGCCACTCATTTCCATGGTTGCTTGCTCTCAAGATTGGTAGGATGATGAAAATCAAGAAAATCAAGAAGGAAAAGCTATGGTTTTTCTTCCTAAACTTGCCCTAGATTTTACAAAGATGAAAAGATAATGATGGTATGTTTTCTGCTTCCTTTACAAGCCAAAATGGTCTGGTGAAGTGATGGGTTGGTGGCTCAAAGGTGAAAGCATGGGCTGTCCTTTTTCTCGATTTCGCAGATCACACCGAGCTGCTGGTTAAGCGCACTGAAAGCCTGGCACCGCACTGAGCGACTGTAGCATGCTTCCTCTTCCAAAATTATCTTCAAAAGAATCATCCCTAAAGCTCTTCAAGTGCCCTTGAATCCAAGCTTGGGAGAATTAGTTAATAAATTCCTACAATTAAGAGGAAAGTGTTAAATAATATATATTAAACAAAACTAAATAAAACCTAATTAAAACAAAATACTAGAATAAATATACAAATTAAATACACGTATATCGTTAAGGACCACAAAATAATGTACAAAATAACTACAATTGGTCTCAACATGCACCTTTAGGTAATTCTCTCGATGCCTTACTTAATTCACATGGTCATGTCCTCGAATGTAGAGGTATTCTAGCACCGTTGCCTTCAAAACAAATCATCATAGTCCCTTCGATACAAAGATCATAAGACCCACGATGCCTCCGAATACATGATCTGACCGATTTGTCGCCACGAAAATGATGATAGTCCTTCGAATGTGCTAGGATACCTCAAGTTGCTTCTATGACCATACGATGTCCTTCGAATGTCCCGCTTACATCCAACTAATGGAGTTACCTACCAACTAATGGTATGGATGACGCTTATTCTAAAGGAACGTAATAAACAAAACCACCAATTCGAGTAGGTAATAAGACTTTTAGTTGCTTGCTCTATCAAAATGCTTTTCACACCTCACACTTTTGTCAAAGTTCAAACTCTTTTCAAAACGAAACATTTTCGAACACTTTGTATACATTCCTACATGAATCATTACAAAGTCAAAGCGAAATGCCTTTTTCAAAACATTTTGTCAATCACATGTAAAGCACAATTTTAAAGTGATCTAAGAGCAACTAAGAGCCCAGATAACTACGGATGGAAAGGGGTGCTAATACCTTCCCTTTTCATAACCTTCTCCTTACTCGTAATCTAACGAAGGTCTTTTTCTGTACTTTTACCTTCCTTAATTGATAAAAATAAAAGTCGGTGGCGACTCTGCTATCCGCACATTTGCTTATACAAACTTAAAAGTCACCACCGTGATCACGAATCATGACTGGGAGACACCCTAAAGAGAGAATGCCTTAGGATTTCTAAATCACATTTAACGCTTCATTTGACTTGTTTGCTTTATCTTTAAGGGTTGCTTGGTATTATATTATGGGGATCCTACACCGATCCGGTTTTTTAGGTAAGTAGCAATAAATCGTCATGATCGTTAGACGATATAAAAACGGTCAACATGATGGCTACGTTAGCGTGACACTTTGGATGTCCCTACTTTCATCCCAAGTTGAGGATAGTATTTGGCTTCTGCTCATCAAGCGCTAACTAAACTTTTAGAACCTTAATTGACCCATCTTGGCCATTAGAAGGTAGTGAGATGGCCGGCTTTGGTGTAGACCGAGGTTGGTTGATACCGATGCTACGCCATTGAGATCATACTTTTGGGATATTTTCGGTCGACCACTTGGTAGTCGATGAAATAAACGCCTACGAGAAAGATCAATGATGAGATTCCTAGAACCCTAACATTATTATAGGACAGATGAACCAACTCAAACTTTGGTGGGTAATCACCTATACCTTGCAAGCCTTTAACCCTAGGCTCATTGTGTGAATTGTTCGTGTGCCAAACATGACATCATGACATCATTTGCATTGCATATCATTTCTAACTATTTCAAGGACCTAGGGATTTATTTGCTCTGCTTTTGTAGGTATTATGGCTTCTAGAAAGACTATCCAATCAACTTCATGGGTATACCTTCTCACTCAAAGAATTGGTTTCAAATTCCACCATGCTCACCATCAAAAGACATGGTTATCTACTTGATTTGGTTATCTCCGTTTTGAAGAAGATATGATGCATGTCCTATTTCAGTCTTTTTGATCCAAGCACCATTGCTGGGATACCTATTCTTGATCAAATGCCATTCACCGGTCTAGAAAAGGTTCCTAAGTACAAAGACATTGCATCCGCTTTACATCTTAAGCGCCGATATGAAGCCAATTGGAAACTAGAAGTGGAGTTAAGGGTTTACTTTCCAAGTTCTTAATCAAGAAAGCCCGAGAATTCCTCAAAGTTATGAGTTTCCATGCATTGAAGACATTGTGGCCTTGCTAATCTATGGTTTGGTTCTATTCTCTAACTCGATCAATTCATAGATGTCAACGCCATCAAGTTGTTTCTTACCCGCAATCCTGCCTACTTTACTTGGAGATATCCTACATTCTCTCACACTGCATTTACTAAAAAGACAAGGACTCTCATGTTGTATACCGTTACTTTCTGGTGGTTTATTTCGCACCTTCCTCCATCAGTTTTGAAGAATGAACAAAGGTTGAGATGGTCTCAAAGGTTAATGCCACTCTCATTCGACATCCGTTGGAATCTTTTCTCAAAAGGACTTCACATTCATTGAGCTGCCAGGAGAATTCAATGTACCACTACTTGGTATAAGGGAGGTATTATTACAACCCTTCTCTCGCTCACGTCAGTTTGGTTTTGCTCAAGAGATGGTCCACATGATATGCTTCTCCAAGACATTGTGTTCGACTACAACCACGATCTCCGCACCGGGAAGGTTCCACAATGGGGCATGGTAAAGAAGACGATACCAAGACTTTGGGGCACCGTAACTCCATTCCTTGGGAACCTTACCTCAAATGGGTGCGAGCTCGAGCTCAAAACCTCATGATGCCATTCACTGCTCTACCAGAATTATGGAACCTGCTAAGGTAGGTGACGACTATACTGTTCTCCATCCCGACATGCCTACTGATTTTAAAGACTTGAAGAGATCCCGATTCAATTTTAAAGAAGAGAGGGATACCTTGAAGCTCAGTTATACAAGGAGAAGAAAGTGCTAGAGTTGACCAAGCTACTTGAGGAGTTTAAACATCAACGCTACATCGGCATCAACAGAAGCGCCCATGGGAGACTTAGAGCTTTAGGATTTTCTTTATTTGTTTTGAACTATCTCTTTGTACTTAAAAAAAAAAGAATAATGAAAAGAGTACTAATAAATGTTTGTTCATTGCTTGTTTAACAAATTTAAATCTCTGTCCTTGAAAACATTGCATTGCATTCGATAAACATTGCATATCATAGCATAACATTGCATCACAGTACATTGAAGATTGGTTTCTCATTTGCTCGCTATTTATTTTAGCGTAAATGGCTCTTGAAACACCACAAAGATCTTCAAGCTCGTAATGCCCGGCCAAGAGAGATGTTCACCGCTTGGTCCAAGGCCAAGAGGATCCTCAAGAAGCTCATCAATGTAAAGAAGAAGGTTGTTGGTCTCTCAACATGGGCGACGCTACAAAGGAGGTCCTAGAGTGGTTAGTCGAATTGAGCTCAAGGAAGTGTCAAGAAGGAAGACGAGCAAAGTAACAAGGGTGATGGTGAAGGCGTCACCAAGCGCTTTGAGAAAACTATGATGATGGTCAATACTCCGATAAGGATGACAAGTACAAGCAACTTGAAGACCGTCTAATGTCGTGGAAAACCTAAAGATGTCCAGCTGAATTTTGATGATTCGAGTCTCGCCCCAGTGTTGTGATTCCTCCCAAGTTCAAAGTTCCAACTTTTGCTAAGTATGATGGCATGTCTGTCCAAAGTCGCATTTGAAGTCCTATGTTCAAGATCAATCCTCACACCGATGATGTAAAGTTGTGGATGCACTATTTTCAAGAAAGTTTGTCCTAACTCAATTGAGTGGTATTATCACGAGAATGATCGATTCCGTACTTGGAGTGACTTAACGATGCTTTCTACGACAGATGAAAGTACAATGTGAATTGACACCCACTCGCATGCAACTACAAAGCATGACTATGGGTCGTGATGAGAAGTTCAAGGAGTATGCTCGAATGAGAGATCTAGCGGTGCGAGTTCACGCCACCCTTGTCCAATAGGGAGTTGGTTGATATGTTTATGGGAACACCGACCGCCCATTCTTCAATCATCCGATTGGAACTCTTCACGGATTCACCGAGTTGATTCTGACAGCGAGCGATTGTTGGTATCAAGAGTGGAAGATTCATGTAGAGTCATCTTCAAATGCTGCTAAAAGATCTTTTGGTGGTAAGAAAGAAGTCATGTTGTATGGTCGAAAAGCCAAGCCAAGACCGACCGCTACCAACTGCGGGGGCAGTGATTCCAATCCTACATCGGCACCTCTCATCATTACTTCCTGCATACCAGTCCCATATTCCTCCGACAAGGCTATCCTTGGAATTATGGAGCTCGATGTTTACTATCATGGCGCTCCAAGCACCTCCTCGACCATTGAAGATCTTACGCTTGAAGCTACCATTCTCGACATTGACAACATCAATGGATCCAGAAGGTGACCAGAACCGGAAGGGTATTCTCCGACATCTCTCTCTCCAAAGACACCACTCCAGCTCGCATTCCGCCTATTCAATCCACTCCCAAGCTAGAGGAAGGAACCAAAGTGACTCATCCCGCCGTCAAGTACCAAAGGAAGTTGTCAAGACACCTCCAAACAAGAAATGGAGGAAATTTCAGATTATCAAGAAGAGTGACTACAATGTTGTGGGAATGGGCTGGGACAGACTGGCCCAAAATCTCCATGCTTGCTCGCTTTTGTGCTCGGGAGGCTCATGCTAATGCCTCGTGAGGTTTCTCAAGAATGCTCATGTACCCCAAGACACTACCACTCGACCAATTGAAGTTTAGACATAGCCTAGCCGCCAACAACGGCCTAGGCTTCCGATGCCGATTTGACTCCTACCGAAAGAAACACAACAAAGCCTTGCACATCTCTCGTTGGAATGCAAGGCACTACATTGTCTCATGTCTGGTAGATACTGTTCTGCTTCCCGAATATCCTTCCAAGACTGCTTTGGATCGGCTTGATGTCAAGGGTTGGTTCTCGGAGGCCTCAGTGACATTATGAAGAGATTTTTATGGTTCTGCTTTAACAAGACTTGGAGAGCTCATCATCGTAAAGTCGGTTCCTGACTTTTGATTCCACTTTTGTCATGGACATCCGTCCCTTACATTTTGCCTACTTGACGCCTCGATACAAGGGCAAGGCACATACTCTACTGCATCAGTCAAGTATCCGGTGAAAGGGAAGGTTGTTACATGTGGTGAAGAAGAATATATGGTCACCATCTACAATCATTCCAATAACTCGAGGTGGAGGGTGAATTTTTGAGACCCCCGTCAAGCTTTTGAAACAATACCCGTAGTCATGCCTCGACTCTCCCGCTACTCCTGAAGTTACACAAGCTCCGCTTAGATGGCCTCGCTAAAAGATGCACAAGTCGTTGTTGAAGAAGGTAGTTCATTTGGGACGCCCTCGATCTCCCTTTCAACCGACAAGACCGGTTTAGGCTTCACCATCAAAGGACGTAAGATGATACGCCGCGAACGTGCCGCCAACTTCCTTTCCGCATCAGCCGTAGTGGAATCCATGCTATAGACGACACCCACTCGACATCGAAGTGGATCTTCCAACCTGCACAAAGGGCTCAAGAATTGAAGATCAAGACGCTATACCAATCTCCTTTAGTCGAGTAATCGCTCTTGTTTTGTTTTGCTTTTCAGATTTTTTATGTTTTGAACAATAAACTTTGAAAGCCTAGTGCCTTGCCCCGGGCATCGGCTCGCTTATGTAGGGTTATTATCAGTTGTTCGTCATTCAATAAATTCCTTGGACTTTTGCATTCGGTTGTTTGTTTTCTTTTACTTTATCACCCCTTCAAAAGCTATGTGTTTCTTACACACACCCACGTGATACATCGCAGTAACCACTCCGAATCTCGTTAATAACAAATATGCTATTGCTAAATATGACTTGATAATCCGATCTACCGTCAAGATGAAAGTGAGGAAGATTGTGAAGTGCCGGAGAACTTGCCGACGCCATGAAGAAGAAGTTATACAACCACACCAAGAGCAAGTCGAGGTTGTGAATTGGGTAATCGACGAAGACTTAAAAGAGATCAAGATAGGAGCGATCTTGAGAATAAGGTTAAAGAAAGGTTGGTTCGATATACGAGACTACATTGAGGTTTTGCTTGGTCACACGAAGACATGCTGTTTAGACATTGATATTGGGTACACCGACAACAAAAGAAGGTTTTCTCCCTGTGAAATGTATGTTCACGTGACGCGTCCCGAGATGTCGAGAAAATCAAAGCCGAGGTCATGAAGCAGCTCAACGGTTTCTTAGCCACTTATCCACAATGGGTTGCAACGAAAATCTGCATTCCAAGAAGGATGGCAAGGTACGAATGTGTGGATTACGTAGATCTGAATAAAGCGAGTCCGAAAGACGATTTTCCCTTCCTCATATTGATGTTCGTTGACATCACCGCCAAGATAAGGTTTTCCTTCGTGGATGGTTTCTCCTTACAATCAGATCAAAATGGCCTCAAGACATGGAAAGACTACTTTGTTACACAAGGGGTACTTTTCGTTATAAGGTTATGCCGCTCGACTAAAGAACGCGGGCGCCACTTATCGGCTATGGTGACATTATTCCATGACATGATTCATCACGAGATAGAGGTCTACGCCGACGACATGATAGCTTGATCACATCAAGAGGAACATCTTGATCATTGCGTGCCGCTTGATAGATCAAGTACAGATCGAGACTTAATCCTAACAAATGCACCTTGGAGTCGATCCCAGAACTCTTAGGATTTGTTGTCGCGGTAAAGGTATTGAAGTCGACCCGCCAAGGTTAAAGCTATTCAAGAGATGCCACCCCGCACCGAGAAGGAAGTCGAGGTTTCAACGATGAATTACATTGCCGCATCTATTGCACATCTAATCGCACTGAGCCAATCTTCAAGTTACTTAAGAAAGATCAAGTAGTGGAATGGAATGACGATTGCCGATCGCTTTGACAAAATCAAGGAGTACCCATGTAATCCTCCCATCCCGATGCCGCCAAGGAAGACCTCTTATCATGTACTTGTTGTAGAGAACTCAATGGGGTGTGTTAGCAACATGACGAGTCGGGTCGAAAGAGCATGCAATATACTACCTTAGCAAAAGTTTACCGATCGTGAAACAAGATACTCACAAATTTGAGAAAACTTGCAACGCTATTTTGGTCGTCACACTAAGACAAGATATGTTGACTCACACTACTTTGTTGATTTCAAGATGGATCCGATAAAATACATATTTGAGAAGCCAACCTCTCGTGAAGAATAGCAAGATGGCAAATGATCTTGACCGAATATGACATCCAAGACACTTTTAAAGCGATCAAGGAAGTGGTAGCCGCATCATTTGGCTCATCAAGCCGTGGATGATCATCACTATGAGTTCGAATTTCCGATAAAGATGTTTTACTAGTTACGATTACAAGAACCAGTCCGGACGAAGGACCCGAATAAGGATCCCGATGGTCTTGATGGAGCCTCAAACGCATTTGGCAATGGCATTGGCGCCATCATTACATCCCCATAAAGTGGCATACTTCAACAAGAAGATTATGTTTCAACTTGCACTAACAACATGGCCGAATACGGCGTGCATCATGGGTATTAAAGTTGCTATTGACTTAAGAATCAAGTTCTACAAGTGTATGGAGATTCACTTAGTGATCACCGATTAAGGGCGAGTGGATACTAAACATCCAAATCTTATTCCTATCGAGAGCATGTTCGAGTTTGATTACCTACTTGAAGAGATCACTTTCAATCATATTCCACGAGAAGAGAATCACATGGACGACGGCTACTATGTCGCCTATGTTCAAGGTCGATGGACAACGAGGCTCCCCTGATCATCATCGAGAAGTTCGACGAACCAACATATTGTTATGAACTTGATGCGTAAGAGAAACCTTGGTACTATGACGTGAAGAGGCATCTTGAGACTGTGAATATCCCGCAGGGGCATCCGTCAACGATAAGAAGTTCATGAGGAGATTCGCTTCTAAATTCTTCCTCAAGAACGACATCTTATACAAGCGAACCACGACTTGTGCTTACTCCACTGTGGTAGACCGAAACAAAGAATACGCATCATGGAAGAGTTACACGAAGGCCATTTGGTACCCACTCCAAAGGACACACCATGGCTAAGAAGATTTTGAGAACAAAGTTACTATTGGTCCACCATGGAAGTCGATTGTCACAATTACGCCGATCTTGTCACAATGCCGACGATGCCGACAAAGTACACGTACTCCAAGACTGAATGTTTTAACTTCTCCTTGGCCTTTTGCAACGTGGGCATTGACATGATCGGAGAAATTAAGCCCACGCCTTCCAATGGACATCGCTTCATCCTGTGGCAATTGACTATTTCACCAAGTGGGTAGAAGCGCCTCGCTCGTGATCTCTACCAAGAATGTCATTCGATTCATCAAACATAATCTTATCCGCTTGCATGGCACTCCGAAAGGATTATCACAAACAACGGTTCCAATCTCAACAATAAGATGATCACCGAACTCCGCATCGTAATTCAAGATCAAACATCACAATTCTTCTCCTTATCGGCTTAAGATGAATGGCGCAGTTGGAAGCCGCCAACAAGAACATAAAGAAGATTATACGTAAAATGACAAAGGACTTACAAGGATCGGCATGAATGTTACCATTTGCTCTTCATGGTTATCGTGACTACAAGACGAACATCAACAAGGGCAACCCCTTCCTCTTGTGTACGGTATGGAAGCGCCCTACCCATCGAGGTTCGGGATACCTCAACCGTAGTCCTCCAGACGCAGAAAGTTGTTTAAGACGATCGGGTCCGCATCGCTTGACCGATTAATTGATTGATTGAGAAACGACTCGATCCATTTGCCATGATGATTTTATCGAAACGAATGATCGTAGCATTTAACAAGAAGGTCAAGCATCAGTCTACCAAGTCGGAATGAGAGCATTTAACAAGAAGGTCAAGCACCGGTCTACCAAGTCGGTGATCTAGTAGTCAAGCCATCATTCTTCCACAAGGTGATCCTGTGGCAAATGGACTCCCACCCACGAGGGACCGCTTGTAGTCAAGAAGATTTTCCGGTGGAGCTATACTTAGCACCATGGATGGTGAAGACTTCCCACACCCCGTGAACGCATATAGTCAAAAATACTACGATAAAAGAGACCCGCTAGGTAGACCGACCTAGGCAAAAATAGGGCATCCCGACAAACCAAAAGGGTTCGGGCAAAATTTAAGGATATATACAAAACATGTACACCCGGCAAGTCGAAAACCCGAAAAGGCGGCTTGGGCAAAAAGGGTATCCCAGAGACCGAAACCCGAAGGGCGGTCTAGGCAAAAGTTAGGGATTCAAGCGATGACTATGTCTCTTCCGATCACTGCCTTGACTACTATCAAGATTCAAGATTCAAATGGCTAAGATCAGTCTACTCACTTTCATCGATGCAGGAGATGATATAGTCGAAATATATGAGTACTAGCATAGTTGGAACTTAACGAAATTGTTCTCGCATAGCTTTTACCTTTCTTGTGTACAAACCACTTGGCCATACCACCTTTCAAATAAACGCAAGCTTTTCTCTTTACAATTTTTGTTGTTGTCGTTGCATAAGTCCAACATTTGTTTTGAATGACTATATCGATTTGACAAGAATCTCTTCACAAACATGGTAAAAGCATACAAAAGCACTATGTGCCTAGAATCGAGATGACGACTTAAGGTCACCAAAACATTCCCCCGCAGTAACATAATCCCCGCAGAGGTGTCACTCACTAAAACTCCCCACGGAGTATACGTTAGTCCCCGAGCAAAGGGTTCCACTCAACCGAGCAATGTTACATCGGCCCCAAGCAAGAACACTTCATCCCTAGCCGAGGTATTTATCATCGCTAATATCTCCCAACAATTCCCTTTTCTCCAAGCAGCCGTATCCGGACCGAAACTTGGTCGATAGTGCACCGAGGAAATCTACATCTTCTATTTCCCTGTGATCCCAACCCGCCTCCCAAAGAACCATCAAACGCTTCCATCGAGGTCTATACTCAAAATCCCCAGAGAGGCCTCCTAATTTTTTCCAACAGGTCTACATACAAGATCCCCAACGGACTTCCTCCTGCACTCTCCCCCAAATAGGTCTATATATGAGATCTCCAACAACGAGCTTCTCAAGTTCCTCTACCTTCCTCAACAATATCAAGGCCCAAGACTTGGTCGATAGCATCTGAGGAACCTGTGATATCTTTCTTCTCCTTCAAAAGTGGGTTCTCACCCACTGATCCCCAAGCGTACATTTAAATACTGCTAACATCCACATCTTCTTCAAGATGGATATGTCTTGAAATATCACAACATCTATCGCTCATACATTACTCATAAAGTCATAATTCATGCATATGTCATTCATACACATTGTCATGCATCATAATTTGCATAAGACCCATAAATATTCTATCAAACTTCTCTTGTTTTTTCAAAACAGTGGAAATTGCTTCGACGCAAACAGTCCGTGATTGCCCCTCGAACTCGACGGAAAACTATTTGAAAGACCGCCTAGTTGTCCTCCCCCCAGCTGGTCCGTGATTAAGCCCCAATATCGACGGAAAACTATCGAAAGACCACCCTAGTTGTTCTCCCGACAACCGGTCTGTGATTAAGCCCAATCGACGGAAAACTATCTCGAAGACCGCCCTAGTTATCCTCCGATAACAGCAATGGATCAACACCCGATGCACAATGGAAGATATCCACATTTTGCCAACTACTACCGTAGTAATCAAGACAAAGATCTATTATGAATCCTTCTTATTATCGAAGAATACAGAGTCTGCGTCGACACTCATGCCTCGATGGCATCTTAAGCCCATCTCCGACTACTTATCGTGTTCCTCAACTTTTGAATGCTGCATATATGGTTAAAATCAATACAAACCAATAACTTCATTCAAAGATGAGCACAAAGTCTAATATACGACGCCCGATGGCATCTTAAGCCCATCTCCGTGCTCCTTCCGAAACGCTGCTGAGCCTAGCGTATGGCTCACTCCCCAAAGATTGACCTTTTCAGATGGCATCTCAAGCCCATCCTCGCCTTCTCCTATCAACAACCCGAGTCTAGCATATGACTCATCCCTCAAGTCTCTACCTTCTCCAAATGGCATCCGTAATCCCATTCCCGCATCATCCGCCAACATAGTGCAAATTTTCAAGATTGAGTGTTCAATCATCTTCACCTTCAGTCACGAAAGACAGGCGTGTCAATCTAACCTTCCAGACAAGAAGATTGAACAGGGCAGTCATCATACCCCAAAATTTGCCCTCCATCTTCTCAAGATATCTCATATCCATACTAAGGATTCTCAAGAGTTTATCGACAAACTCTCCTAGACAATCAACCCAAACTAGGGTTTGGCACTCAGATCAAATTGATTTCCAACATCTCCAATGTTCTTCATGCCTCCTCATATGCTTTAAAGATTCTCCATGTCAAGTTTCAAGCCTCACGAGTCAAGTTTCCTCGACAATTGCTCGATGGTTGAAAATCGCAGTATTGACAAAAGTCAATCTGTGGTCAACATACAGTCAAACTTCATAATTTTTGGTCAACATCCTCATTTGAAGTTACATTCATCATTTGATCAAGGGTTGATCATGATTCATCAAGAAAACTCAAGATTTGCTCAAAAGTCAAACTTTCTAAATTAGGTTTCTAGGTGAAAAGTCAATCGAACTTTGACCGATCATAACTTCTTCATACTTTCTCAAAAAATTTTCAAACCTCTTGTTTTGAAGGAAATTCAATTCTCTACAACTTCATGTCTCACAAAAATGTCCAAAAATGCTTCATTTGAGAGGTATGGCTCAAAACATTAGTGTCATTTTCAAAGTCAACTTTTGTTTTGGAGATATATTGAGCATGGAAACTCCAATTGAGATGATACCAAAAGGTTGGTTAGAGGACTCTTAGAGCTTCCAAAAGTCCAAGAACACTCAAAATGTGGAAAATTGAGCAAGATACACTATTTAGAAGTTGGGCAATTTTGGACAATCAGACAAAGGACATTTTGGTCAAAATGCAAAATTTTCCAAACGGGCCTAAAATCTTTGGTCCAAACTTGTTCATGACATTATTTGTGACTCATAAATTCTTGGCCATGGCAATTTTCTATTTTATTGATTTAATTTGGATTTTAAACCATTTAATTCCAAATTAAATTATATAAAATATGAAAATAAAGTATTTTTTCAAATGGGTTGGATTTATATCATGCTTGGAGTTCAAGAAAGCCCATAATCCATACCAAATTCATGATAGCTTGCATATGGAAAGAAAAAATCAAAATTTTAAGGAAATTTGATTTTATTTAAAGAGGAAATATTGCACATTCAATGATCAATCTATTTTCACTCTTTTTCCTCTCTCAAACTCTTCTATAAATACTCAGCAAGTACACAAGCCAAGGACACGAAACCCTAGCCCAAGAAAGAACCCTTATTTTGCCAAAAATTTTCACAAACTTTTGAAATTCGAATTTTATTTTCCAGCCTCTTTCAGCCTCTTCCAACCATTCCATCGTGCTCAGAGGGTAAGTTTGAGTAGGAATACATTATTGCCATTGATCAAACCATCCAGAATCGATGCATATACATACATACATATTCAAAACTTTTTGATTTTTGCATCTTATTATTCTGCTTGTGTTAATTGATTCTAATGCTTCTAACATGTTCATGAGATGTCAAGGGTTTGATCTGGGCAATCGCCATCGAGTTTGGACGCAAAATCGTGAGATGCCATACCTAGGGCTTTTCGGTCCGATGAGCTTCGAATCGATAGTTCAGGTGTTTTCAATCGAACTGAGACCACCATTGACCGGAAGGATCGATTTAGGGGACAAGGTTCTTCTTCTCGCTTATTGCTCGTGTTTTGTGTTAGGAAATTGAACGTCGGGAGACGACCGGAGCTGGGCCCGGCCGCCGATCGGAGTTGACCCGCGATGCATGGTGGCACGATCGCATGCTCGATTCGCTTCTCCCTTTCCAACCTGACCCCACGCTGCCGACTTGGTTTGACTCAATTCCCTGTGGACGCTCATCACCAAAACAATTGGTTTTGTTTTTAAAACACCAAGTGACACTTGGCCCGTGGTAAAGGCGTTGGTTTGAAAGATACCTCCTGTGGTCCCGAGTTCGATCCTCACTGGCACCGGTTTTGTATTTCCTTTTTACAAACTAAAACTTTTTCATATTTTTTATTTTCTAATTTATTTAATATTTTGCATATCATTTTAATTCTTTTCATATTTTTATTTATGCATTAAAAAATCATCAAAATATTTTTTTCCTTTTGCATTTATTTTCAGAAAATACTTATTTAATTTATAAAATTAAAAAATACAATTTTGCATGCATATTTATTTTTATTCATAATTTAGCATTAAAATCAATTTTAATTAGTTTTTAATTATTAAATTGCATCCAAAAAATCCCAAAAAATTATTTTAGCATATTTATGTTATTTCCAGCATGTCATATTTTTTCCAATTAAAAACTTGCATTTTTCTAACATTTTTTCTCTTATTCGATTTCATCATATTTTTCGATTTCTCTTATCGCTTCACAAAGTTATTCCGCTTTCTACGCTTTCTTTACCGCTTTTCATTTTTTCCAATAATGTAATTGTTTATGGATGTAATAGTTTAAATTAGGTTTTAATTTTCCGCAGTTTAAATTATGTATCTCGCCCTAAAGCCATGTAATAGCAGACATTTACCTTCCGCACTTTACATTCCGCATTTTAATTTCCGCACCTATAAATTGCTAGTAACTAGGCGGTATGGTAAGACTAAAATCAACACAGCCCACTAATTTTCAAGATAAAATATCCGAATCAACACACTCTTTTCACACATGCACTGTTGTAGGATTTTTCCGTGAACAAAGTATTTTAATTATCGATTCCACAGGGATTGGTGCATGTTATAGTCTTTCAATAGAAAAGTATGTTTTAAGATGATGTAACCAAAGGGTTTGTTATCTACTCTACTAGAACTATGAGTTTTCAAACAACAACTAAATTAATTCTTTCAAAGAGAGTTATAGTTTGGATTAGAGAGAGTTTGAGATTGTTTTCAAGTTAAGAAGGCATGTCAAGATTAGTTTCATTGATCTAGTTTCATACATATTCATTTTAATCAAGTGATGAACATAATAGATGATTTCTAAATACATATCCTCTCAATCTGTAGATTTCCCACCAAGATTGGAATGTTATCATGTTAATCCTTGCATGATTCCTCACTACAACTATTAGCATGATAATCATTAAGTTCAATATTTTGTAACTCTAACAAAAATCTATTCCTAGCATTTGTTTATGAGAGGATGAATATCCAGGTCACTTTGAAATATCCTTTTCCAAGCAAAACTCAAAGCATAAAGATGAAGAACAAAGATATTCAACTATATTAATCATCAACCATGTTCATACACAAATGGATTAATATAAATACATACTATATAGATCAACTACCTCTAATCTTGACACAAAAGAGCTTAGCCACTCATTTCCATGGTTGCTTGCCTCAAGATTGTTGGTAGTGATGATGAAAATCCAAGAAAATCAAGAAGGAAAAGCTATGGTTTTCTTCCTAAACTTGCCCTAGATTTTACAAAGATGAAAGATAATGATGGTATGTGTTTTCTTGCTTCCTTTACAAGCCAAAAGGTCTGGTGAAGTGATGGGTTGGTGGCCCCAAGGTGAAAGCATGGGCTGTCCTTTTTTCTCGATTTCGCAGATCACCGAAGCGCAGTTAAGTCAAGTGAGCACTTGCTGGCATCACACGAGCGCCGAATTAGCATGCTTCCTCTTCCAAAATTATCTTCAAAAGAATCATCCCTAAAGCTCTTCATGCCCTGAATCCAAGCTTTGAGGTTATGTGTTGACTACCCACAATTGAATAAAGTTATAATCAAGAATCAGATCCGCTGTCGAGGATTGATGATTTGATGGATCAACTCGTTAGAGCTTGTGTATTTAGTAAGATTGATCCGAGATCCGGATATCAGATTCGTGTGAAGTCGAGGATATCGTAAAACCCATTTAGAACGAGGTATGGGCACTATGAATATTCGTTATGCCGCTTGGAGTTACTAATGCACCGGTGTTTTCATGGAGTATATGAACAGGATATTTCATCCATATCTTGACAAGTTTGTAGTAGTGTTCATTGATGATATTCTCATTTATTCGAAAGCGATGAGGAGTATGCAAAGCATCTCGAGTTGTGTTGAAATTGTTGAAAGAAAAGAAGCTTTATGTTGTCCAAGTGTGAATTCGTTAGAGGAGGTGAGTTTTCTGGGCATGTAATTTCCAAGAATGGAATTGCTGTGGATCCTAATAAGGTGTAAGATCTCAGTGGGAAGCGCCAAGAATGCTTCGAGATCCGTAGTTTTCGGGTCTTGGTGTTATTACCGAAGTTTATTGAAGGGTTTTCCAAATCGGGCGCTCATTGACTAAGTTGACAAGGAAGGGTCGATATTTGTTTGGGATGTTGAATGAGAAAGGATTTCAAGAGTCAAGAGGAGGTTGACAAGGTCTCCGATCTTGATTTTGGCGATCCGACTAAGTCTTTTGTGGTGTATTGTGACGCATCATTAATGGGATTAGGTGTGTGTTGATGCAAGATAAGGTGTCAGGGCTTATGCTTCGAGACAATTGAAAGTGCATGAAAGGAATTATCCGACTCATGATTTGGAGTTGGTACCGTCAGACTTCTGCTAAGTTATGGAGACATTATTTATATGGTTCTCGGTTTGAGGTATTCAGTGATCATAAGAGTCTGAAGTATCTCTTCGATCAGAAGGAGTTGAACATGAGGCAGAGAAGATGGTTGGAATTCTTAAAGGATTATGATTTCGGGTTGAATTACCATCCTGGTAAGGCAAACGTTGTTGCAGTATTTGAGTAGGAAGTCCTTGCATATGTCGATGTTAATGGTTCGTGAGTTAGATTTGGTTGAACAGTCTGTAGATCTCGAGTTTGGTTTGTGAAACTACTCCGAATAGTGTGAAATTGGGTATGTTGAAACTGACTAGTGGTATTCTGGAGGAGATTAGAAATGGACGGAAATCTGATGTTGGTTTAGTTGATAAGTTGACATTGATCAACCAAGGTCAAGGAGGCGAGTTCCAATTGACTAAAATGGTGTTATGAGATTTGGTGATCGTGTGTGTTGGATGTTGCCGAGATTAGAAAGAGTATTTTGGAAGAAGGACATCGTGAAGGGTGAGTATTCATCCCGAGCTACTAAATGTACCATGATTTGAAAAAGTTGTTTTGGTGGCGGAATGAAAAGGAAATTGCTGAGTTTGTGTATGCTTGTTTGATTTGTCGAAGTCGAAAATCGCATCAACGTCGCCGATTGCAAGAAGCTTTGGGTACCAAGTTGCGCTTGAGTTCGCTTTATCATCCGCAGATGATGGTCGACGGAAAGAACGATTCACCATTGGAAGATTTGCCGAGAGCTGTGTT
The DNA here is from genome assembly GCA_021764765.1 of Vicia sativa. Classification (NCBI taxonomy): domain Eukaryota; kingdom Viridiplantae; phylum Streptophyta; class Magnoliopsida; order Fabales; family Fabaceae; genus Vicia; species Vicia sativa. The sequence continues at coordinate 168,442,319 of CM038796.1, forward strand.
AGAGAAGGGTGGAGCTGGGGTAGTTATCTACCATTGATTGAGTTTACCTACAACAATAGCTTTCACCGAGTATTGGTATGGCTCCGCTTGAGGCATTGTATGGTAGAGTGTCGACACCACTGTGTTGGTATGAAACCGAGAGAGGCGTGATTGGACCGGAAATTGTTCAACAAACTTCGAAAAGATTAAGATGATTCAGAGAAGATGAGGACTTCTCGTAGTCGCCGAAAAGTTATCATGATAAGAGGAGGAAAGACCTTGAGTTTAGTGAAGGAGAGCATGTTTATGCGAGTTACTCGATGACCGGTATTGATCGAGCTTTAAAGTCAAAGAAGTTGACTCCACGATTTATTGGTCCTTTTCGCATTATCAAAAGAGTTGGGAAGGTTGCATATCGATTGCTTTGCCGCCGTCATCAATCTGCATGATGTTTTTCATGTGTCTCACCGAGGAAGTACATTCGATCCGTCTCATGAGATTCGGGTAGATGATATAAGTGTGCACGAGAATTTGACTGGAAGGTGCTCATGAGGATTGAGGATCGAAGTTAAAGCAGCTATGAGGCAAAGAGATTGCATTGGTAAGAGTGGCTTGGGAGGACCAAATTGATGGAAATGTCACTGGGAGTCGGAGAGTCGATGAAGGACTCGTGATCCCAACTATTCGTTCGAGGTATGTTTCGAGACTAAAACTCTTTAAGTCGGGGAGCAGACATTTAAAATAATTCAAGAATTAAATAATTATGATTTTAGTTATTAAATTAATTGAGAATATAATTTATTTAATATATTGGATTATTAAGATTTATGATGGAAATAATTGAGAATGAGAATAAATATTTATTTTATTTATGATTAAAAGGAATAAAATAAAGAAAGAAGGAAAATAGAGTCATTTTGGAGAAAACAAGATACGTGAAGTGAGAAGAGGAGAAAAGAAGGAAGAAAACCTAGAAGCGCGTAAATCGAAGAACCCACAAGGTAAGGGTGATTTCGATTGATTATTGCTTATTATAGGTTTTGATTTTAATATTATAGATCATGGCATGTTAGGAAATCTAAGTTTAGGAATTTCTAGGTTCCCATGTGTGTGTAATGGTGTCGGGACAGTCGATTGTGTCCGATCGTTTAATACAAAGGAAAATAATTAGAGTGTCAGAGATGAAAATAAATGATGAAAATATGTTGTTTGATGTGATAATGATGTCAATAGGATGTGGTTTAGTGTTTTCCATGTGGGATTCGTATGGACAAGTTTGGGTTGGATTGAGAATGAAGAAATGCCACAAAAGCGTAGAAATGGCATTTTAACACGGGAACCGGTTCGCTGGGAGGAACCGTTCCACTTTGGAAAATTGGCAAAACCGGGAAAATTGTGAACCGTTCGTATGGGTAGAACCGGGTTCCATACATTTTCCGTACAGGTTTTGAATTAGGAACCGGTTCCTTGATATGTAGGAACCGGGTTCCACTTCTAATTTTGAAAAAATCAAACTTTGAAAATTCATAACTTTCAAACCGTAAGTCCGCTTTTGAGCGCTGCTTTGGACGTTATTTTCTAAATTTAATGCTCTATTTTATGAAATGAAAATATTTTCTAAAACTTGAAATTATTTTGAAAATGGGCCAATTCCGGATAGGTGACTTTGACCGACGATATTGAATTGTATATAGAGAGATCCCGTGTTGATGGATGTATTGTATGGTGTGGATGTAATAGCATGTTTATGCTGATGATTAGATGTATGCATGATTGGTGATGTATCATGGTGATTGGATTGCATGTTTATGCTGATGTTAGATGTATGCATGATTGGTTGATGTATCATGTTGATTGTGGTGATTCAATTATGTTAAATGAATGTATACATAGACTGATTGATGTTGCATGCTAGTGATGTGTCCATTTGCATTGTTGGTGAAGTTAATTCCCATTGTGCGGAATTTGACTTGATTGCCGATAACCGATACCCGGTGAGATGGGTGGTTAGGCCGGATTCGTCCTGTGGTTATGGACGAATCGATGGAACCGATCCGCTGATGATGGATCGCTGATGGGTGACTTGGTCACGGTCGGTACCGCATGCATTGAGTCTGCATTATATTTGTATGAAGTGGTAACATGTTAGGATGTCTTCCGTTGTTACTCTTCTTTGATTGTTATGATTATGCATGATGAATGTGGTTGTGTGTGAATCAATTTATGTTATGGGTGGAATAATATGCTTGTGATATATTATTGATTGAAAGACTTATAATATGCTTTAATTATGAGAAGTCTCACCCTTACTTTACCATTTCGATTAAGGTTAGCAAATGAAGAGTCGGTGAGGATGGCTCTAGAGCTTATCGCTTAGTCCGCGTGGTCGCTGTCATGCTCGATTAGATTGTAACACGGGGAACGTTAGATGAGGAATTAGACATTGGTTTATTGTTTAATTAAAATTTTGTTGGGAATATAATGAATGAATTATTCCGCTTTTGGTGATGATATTTTCACCGTAAGACATGGTCTTGGTTTGACCGATTATTGAAAATGTTGATCCTCAAGCAGCATGGCTACCGTTGATAAGGTTATTTTATTTATTAATTGTGACATCCTCATTATACCGTGTTAACTCTGATTAAAGATGATTTAGATATTAATTTAATTGATATATTCGGGGTATTTAGATGGGGTGTTACACTTGCCACCGAATAGGCTTCATTCCATTTGCTCGACATTAGTCAGGTGATAACCGTGATCCATTCCATGACACATCTCGCTCGACATCACCTTCTTGGTCGACATAACGACTCAGTTTGGAGCAAGGCTGCCTCTTTAACCAAGTTATTGATAGTTACCTATTTTCGTGGACCCAAATATCTTGGCCCAAAAATAGGGACCAATGGCTATACATCAGGGAAAACTATATAAACCCTCACACTTGTGAGGGCTAGGTATCCATTATTCACTCTAAAAAACCCTAATATTCGCTTGTACCTCTTTGTGCCCCTTTCTTACTTTAGCATCGAGTGCCTCGCAGCACACCCCTCTCCATCAATCTCATTTCAACGGATCACCATCTCTTCGATTCATCTCGTGTTTCGATCAATACACCGATCATAAACCAATTATAATCAATATTCTTAAACATCATAACATCATCACAACATTAGAATCTTCTAATTCGACATTTACTTGATTAAATAGTTTTGAAGTTATTAATTTATTCTATACTCTTGACTAATCAAATAATTCCAAAATCCTACTTCCTTCTAGTCACACATCATATTTGAATAACTATTTAAAATATCAAACAGAGTCGAAATCAACAAACAAATACATTACGTAAAGCTAGAGAGACTATTTCAAGAATATAATTTTTATTTCAAGACTTAATACACTAATCAGTTCGGTTTAATTAAACAACAATAAAATATACTCACACCAAGCAAAATATTTTGTTTGACTTTAATAAAATGGCGCCAAAAATTGTATACTTATGATAAAATTACAAAAATTTCTAGTTAAAACGATCATCAAACGATCTTTCCAAAGCAATTGATCTCTTTCTAAACGGACTCACGAGATATCAAATAATATACTCTTATTTAATTATTAAAATAATTATAAATAATTTCAAATACCTTGAATTTAAATTATACAACTTGAATTATATATAATATTATATCTAATGTTTTAGTGAATTTTATCTATCCAACTCAAAAAGTTGGGTAGAGTTATTTTCTATGTAAATTGTTTTGAAAACTACAAATAATTATATTATTTAATAAATAATTTAATAGATTAATATTAAATGAGCTCTTATGATTGATTAAAATATACTATTCAACTTTTTTTTGTGATGGGTGGAGAAGTTTTATCCATCTTTTAACATATACATCAAACATATTGAGATCAAAGGACCTATAGATAGTACATCCAACACCTCTATGTCATGGTAATATGTTTTAGTACAGTGACAACTTTGTGATGTGAACAACTAACTCTTTGACCAAACACAATCCCTTGCAAGAATAAACACCTTTCCATAAATAAAACATTTAACTGCCGAAAATGTTGTTACAATTATTAATTTTTACTTCTATTGAAAATAGATGCAGATTCTTCTCACTTGTTATTTTTATTTGAGAAAAATGTGTACATAAAATTACCAAAAAACTAATTGATATCAAATTGAAGGACACTTTAATATATGGTTAATGCAGTGCAATTAAATATTAAGAAATATAATAAGATGAATTTAATTAAATGAGATTATCACAAATTAAAATTAAATATTAAATATGTATTTTAATCATCAAATATATAATGGGATAGAGAAAGACTAAAATTACTTACTATATATACTATAACATCATTCTTCTCATGACTAGTTAATTGTAAATGTACTTAATATTAAGGATCTTTGAAACCTTAAATTGAAAGACTAAAATTTCATAAATAACTTACACTAGAATATAAGTCCTTTTGGGACCTAACTTTATTCTAGCATGTGAAAGATTGCACTTCATAAAATGTCTACATAGAGGTAGTTGAACAACCACCACGTGAATTAAATTAATTAAATTAATAGATTAATTTCCTTTTGTTTCAAACCCATTTTCTCTCTATATATACAAGTAACCAACTTGATAAGCATAACATATTCAATACATATATTTTTCACTTTGTGATTGATAAAAAATGGCTACCAATGGAAAGCTTGAGGTAGAAATTGAAGTAAAGTCTAGTGCAGATAAGTTCTGGAGTATTATTAAGGAGTCTGCAGCTATATTCCCTAAGGCTTTCCCAAATGATTACAAAAGCATTGAGATTCTTGAAGGTGATGGAAAGAGTGTTGGTTCTGTTCGTTTAATAACTTTTGGTGAAGGTGTTTTAAACTTTCTTCCTTATTAATAATTTATAGTGAAAATTACACTTATCTCTCATGAGAAATAACACTACTAATACATTAAAATGACACTAATATTCTCTCTAATTTTAAAATATTGACTAACTTTTTAAGATTGAATTTACCAACATATATAAGTTCTTAGTGATGATTAAATGTCGCTTTATATTTATGATTTTAACTATTACTATAGATTAAAGAGAGATTGTCCGTTATTTTTTTAATATATTTTAAAGGAGGTTAATGCATATTTTAAAATAAGAGAGAATTTCAGTCCTATTTTAATAGTTCTCAAAAAGGAACTGAGTGTAATTTCTCCTATTTATATGTTGATTATTAGGACATTTGTTGTTTGCATTTTGAACAATTTGTGGTAATTTTTAGGGTCACCACTTGTGAAGATAATCAAAGAGAAGATTGATGTTGTTGAGGATTCAGAGAGGACAATAACCTATAGTGTTATTGATGGGGACCTTCTCAAGTACTTCAACAAATTTAAGGGAGACATTAGTGTAACTCCTAAGGGTGATGGAAGTTTGGTGAAATGGTCCATTGAGTATGAAAAAAATAGTGAAGAGGTTCCTGAACCAGAGATCATTAAAGAATTTGCTCTTAAGACCTTTCTTAAGGTTGATGATTATATTCTAAATGCATAAACTCTTGTATGCTAATGAAGAAGGGAATTAATATTGTATGGTTTGAATTATGAAATAATAAGATTATGTTATATTTTACCATTTCCATTTAGTATAAAGGAAATGGTGTAAGATTATATGACATGGTCCTATGTTTGGATGTTTACTGTCTTATTGTGTAGTGTTAGTAAACTTGAAAATGAAACTTGGTTGTGAGTGTGTTCATTGAATCAATCATCTTGTTAATTCAAAACGTTTAATTTTATTGGTTTTCTAAAAGTTGTCAACAACATTCGAAACTCGCATTTATAACTGTGCCTTTTCTTAATAGCATTCGGAAAAGTTGTCATCTTGTTAATATTTTCTTATATATTTCTAACCAGTTGGTGATGTTATCTCTATATTTCTAATTGCATGCTATTGTAGTTTGTTTTACAACTTTTAAACGATAAAGAAAAGAAAATATATTTCAAGATTATAAAAACCGAAAATAATTTGGTTCTAAAGGTTGGCGAATATAAAATTTGATCGGTTTAATTCATGGATTCATTTGATAGAATATTTATATTAATTTAAAATTATATAACTTAATATATAAAAATATTATAAGACATTTATAATATTATAAAAAATAATAAAAAATATATTTATAATATTATAAGATATATTATAAAATATACATTTATAATATTCTAATAGATATTATAAAATATTTATAATATTTGAGAGATATAAAGTTATAATAATATTTTTATTTTAATAATTAATAAAATATGTGTTGTATTTGTTACCATGTGTTGATAATAATTATAAATATGTATCTCTTTATTTCTAGTGTTGAGCTTGATAGGGTGGATTACGTTCCCCCCACAATTACTAATAGGGTAAACAAGTGGTTATGCCACTTAGTTATAAAATTTGATCGGTTTAATTTATGAATTCATTTGATAGAATATTTATATTAATTTAAAAATTATGTAAGATAATATATAAAATATTATAAGACATTTATAATATTATTAAAAAAAAATAATAAAAAATATATTTATAATATTATAAGATATATTATAAAATATATTTATAATATTCTAATAGATATTATAAAATATTTATAATATTTGAGAGATATAAAGTCATAATAATATTTTTATTTTAATAATTAATAAAATATGTGTTGTATTTGTTACCGATGTGTTGGATAATAATTATAGATATGTATCTCTTTTTATTTTGGTGTTGAGCTTGAAAGGGCGGATTACTGGTTCGAATTTCACAATTACAATAGGGTAAGCAAGTGGTTATGTCACTTAGTTATAAAATTTCACGATTTAATTCATGGATTCATTTGATAGAATATTTATATTAATTTAAAATTATGTAATTTAATATATATATATATATATATATATATATATATATATATATATATATATATATATATATATATATATATATATATAAATATATTATAAAATATATATTTATAATATTCTAATAGATATTATAAAATATTTATAATATTTGAGAGATATAAAGTTATAATAATATTTTTATTTTAATAATTAATAAAATATGTGTTGTATTTGTTACCGATGTGTTGGATAATAATTATAAATATGTATCTCTTTTATTTTTGGTGTTGAGCTTGATAGGGCGGATTACGCTCGAATTTCACAATTACAATAGGTAAGCAAGTGGTTATGCCACTTAATTACTAGAACCCCATACAAAATGGATTAGAGTCACTAATCGGTCGCCTTACTATGAAAATGTAGAGATAATGGGCTTAATGTGATTACGCCAGAATGAAAGAGAGCAAAAAGGAGGATAAGTAAGTTAAATTTGGGCATAATAACATGATTCATGTTGATTTGTATAGAAAGGAGGCTTATGACCGCACAATTATGGATTTGTGTTCTTACAATATCCTTAGTGTTAGAACAAAGTTTGTTTCTAATAATATATTAAAGTCTTGATGATAACAAGCATAATAAATTTTGTATGAATGAATATGATACTATGACTTTACATGTTTCATTTCAGAAGATGTTCTGACTCTAGCGCAAAATGGAGAATATATCATGCTGAGCAGAAGATGAAGTTAGAAGTTCTAATGAGAGTAGAACTTCTGGACAAAGCACGCTCAAAGCAAACGATAGAAACACGCTTTAGAAGTTCGAATGAGATGTAACTTCCGATCAAGCACGCCAAAGCAATCACCGATAGAACGAGCTTTAGAAGTTCTAATGAGAGAAGAACTTCGAACAAGCACGCTACCTATAAAGTCAAGTAAAGAATGAAATTCAACTTCTCAGAAAAGCAAGCAAAGCGCAACCTTTGATAAGAAGCACCAAAAGTATGTTCTGAATAAAAGATGTCAACAAAGCTTACTGAAGATCATGAAGTATTATAAGTTCTAACAAAGACAGAACTTCTGGTCACGCAAGCTAGGTGGCAACTTCGATGAAGCAAGACATCGTAACTTCTAATAGAAGCAAACAAGATTAAACTTCTAATAGAAGCACCAACAAAATGTTTTGATGAGTAGATATTCTAACAAGGCTTACAGAAGATCATTATCAATATGTACGTTATCTTCTACAAGACAAAACCCGCCACAATAACGTTAATAGCGAAGAAGAAAAATACTGAGTGGTTCAACTTCCAAGGATTATTTAGCAAGCAAATCACGTAAAGCTAAGCAAATCACATGAAGCTAAGCAAAGTCATAATTACATTTTTCCATTATCCAAGACACGCTACTAGCAACGGACAAATTCGAAGCACTATTTAAGGGATTCAAATTCAAAGGAGAAAACAATATAGAAGAACAACAACTTTCAACAACATCTTCTAACAACTTACGTAAAATCATTCTTAGTAAACTTACTGCAAAAATAAAAAGTCTTTATTGTAATTAATTTATCAAACTTTGAGCTTCATTTTGTGTAAACTTCACTTTGTTAAGAATAGCTTTTCTAGAAGCAATATTGTATACAAATGTAAATCACTTTCTGATAGTTGTTCTTGAGAAGACCACTGGTTAGTATTCTTGAGAGGGCTAGGACTAGTCGAGTCTTGAGGTGTTAGTCACAACGGTTGGTCAGTGCGTTTGTTCCTCGAGAAGACCGTTGTTCTTGAGAGGGCTAGGACTAGTGAGTCTTAGAGGAAGTTACTCAAACCATTGGTAGTGCACTCTGTAATCTTTGATTATAGTGGATTAAGTCCTCGTTGAGAGAGGCAAAATCACCTTAACGGGTGGACTGGAGTAGTTTGAGTTTCAAACGAACCGTGATAAAAATCCTTGAGTATTTAATTTGTTGTTTGGGTAAAAGAATTAAAAGAAGAAAACTTATTCAACCCCTTCTAAGTGTTTTTCCAAGCCTTCACTTAGTGTGCAAGATTAGTATCTATCGATGCAATCATAATCAAGAAGAGGTCAGAGCCTAGAATGAGTATCTAAATGCAATGGTGTTTCGTTGTTTTGATTTTATTTTGCTCGGAGTGCAAAAGTTTAAGTGAGGAGGAATTTGATCAGTGCATATTTTCCTACTATTATACTTAGGCATTTCCTTAGTTTTTTTCCTTCATTTTAGTGTGTTTTTATAATTTAATTTATTTTTGCACTTAATTAATTTTCGTATTTTATTTTCAGCTTTAGCAGTTTTCACTAAACAATTTGTAATTGGAGCTTCGGGAATCGGATTGAGGTGTTCTAATACTTTCTAGAAAGCTAAGAGACAGAGCTACAACTTTCATTTTGAAGACAAGAGCTGATTCAAAGTGAATCGGTACTGAGAATGCGTTGAAGTTTCTTCCTTTAGAATAATTTATTTTTGGGTCTTTTTAGTGGGTCTGGGCAATGTTTTTGACCCGGTTCGTTTTGTGAGTGGAAACCCTTATTTTGTTTTATAAGGCTTTCAGCCGCTACAGTAGGTGATCACACATTATCCACGATAGAAATTTTGCTTTGTACAACCTGTTCATGGAGAACTAATCCTATGGCACCCATCAATTCGAATTCCACAAAACTTTAAGGTTTTTATCAATTCCAATTTATTTCAAACTTGTTCTATGATTTACATTTGCTTAATTCGTATTTTATATAATAAATTTGATTTAATTCGTTGATGTATGTTCCTTACTATAATTGCGCTTAACTTAGCTTTTCGTTAATTCGCTATATTTATCCATTTGCTTAATTCGTGAACCGTCCGCTTGCTTAATTCGTGATTAGGAACATAAATCATATAAGTATTGTCGACGCTTGTTTCTTCAATAATGCAATCAAATAGGAATTGATACGCTAAGTTGAAAAGTAGAAGCTGTAGATTAACTGCTTTAATGACTTATTTTATAATTACTTATCTTCTATTTTATAAATCGATTCTAAAACCACAAACCCAAGTTCAATTTCAGTTGGTTAATAATAATACAAAAATCCTTGAGATACGATACTTCAAAAACACTCGTTTTGATCCGCGCGACAACGGATCAGACATCTTGGTATAAGTAATTGGAATCAAAAAGTATCCTGGATATGTTCGTGATATTGGATTATTGTTGTTGAGTTGGGGAAGGAAAGGAATAAGTTGAAAGAGGAGCATCATAGGAAGTTGAAGACATCTTGGTATAAGAAATTGGAATTGAAAAACATCCTAGACGTGTTCGTGATATTTGATTATTGTTGTTGAGTTGGGGAAGGAAAGGGATAAGTCAAAAGAGGAGCATCATAGGAAGTTGGAGGAGGAAGGGGATACGTGGTTGCAAACGATGCGAAAGAATATCTTGGAGACAGAATATCTTGGAGGAGGAGAGGAAGAATTTGTTGCAGACGGTACTGAAGAATGTCTAAAAGGAACAAGAAGACTGAGAACTATTACCCACTTCATACATAGTCATATGTAAGAGTGTTATGTCTATAGATGAATTGAGAAATGAATTAAAGTAGAATCACAAAGAATACTATTAAATATAATAGTTAGTTTTCCTATTCAAATTTTTATACATGAGTTTAATTAATTAACAAATTTTAGCTAGGTTAGTAGCAACAGGTCACCACGTTAATGTTAATAGTGAGAAGTATATGGTTTTTGCTTTGCTTTGTTTCTTGACCCCAAGAGTTTTGTCGCTTAATTTGATGTGATCACAACTGTAACAAATTGATTCTTTAACTATATAAAATATTTCTTGATGGCCGTAACATAATTTCGAGCCTTCTATTTCGAGCTCATGTGTCCAATGTCCATCAAGTAAAAAATTATATTTTAAATTATATTTTGAAATAATTTGGTTAGTTTAGACAGCGACTGTCTTCTAAATAGTACTGTCTAAGACATTATTTAGACAGCACTGTGAAAGCGCTGAAATGATAGGAGATATTTTTCAATTTTAGTTGTTTTGCCAATTTTAAAATATTTGAAGTATAAAACATTAGTTATTTCAAATAAATTATATGTAAAAGTTTTTAAAAAAATTTACACGGTTAGAAGTATATTATTTCTCCATGTCATAAGCATTTTTAAAAAATTATAATCTAATATGACGGAATATATGATCCTGAGTGATTAATAGTTTTAAAAAAAATTATGCTATCAATGCATCACCTTTTTCTTATATTAATTTTTTTTAATTTTGTAAGGAAGGAATCAATCCAATTTTATACTTTTTTGTAAAAAATTTTCTATCATTATATATACGATAAAATTAATCTTAATAATAAAATATATATATATATATATATATATATATATATATATATATATATAATTATAAATAATTATTTAAATAATTATAATTTTTAATTAAATATCTTTCAAAATAAAATAAATTATATTTCGTGTCCGAAATGTATTGACTGATTTGCTCACACATATGAAGAGGTGAACTCTCATTCTTTGTAGTGGGGTTAGATAGTTTTGGAGAAATTAACATGACACCCCTAAATTATATGTAGCAACCTCTAATTTGCTTTAATCTGATAATGTCGCTAAAGAAATTGGGGAAATTATACATAGCAACCTCTAGTTTGCTTAGGTGGTTTTATTTAAATGTTTTGGTCTTTTTAATTAAATAAATAAATAATTTTTTGAAAATTTCAAAATATTATTGAAATTTTTAGTACGGTATCGAAAATTTACGATACTGTACTAGAAATTTCGAAATTTTCGATAGTGTAAAAAAATAATATGTATTTTATCCGAAAAGTGAAGTACCGAATTTTTTGAAAAATTCGATATATTTCCAAAAACAAAATTCAGAAATTTCAATAAAATCGAATTTCGATACACCCCCAAAATTTCTATTACACCCCCTAAATTTTCAGTAAAACTCGTGTTTTTTAAAATTTGGTGATTAATCACAAAGGTATAATGGCAAAAACATATGTAATTGTGGGAGTCACATATTAATTTCTCCAATTTTTGTGGCCAATAAATAAAATTATTTTTTTGGTATAGTCAAATATCTCTTTTGTTAAGTAATTTAAGTATTATATTAAAATTTGAAGAAATAAAAACTCAATATTTGATAGGATTGAAAATTAATATTATATTATATAAAATATTTAATGCAGTTGTTAATTTTGCCATTGACGCAATTAAGTCTTATGTGCTACATTAGTGTGAGTGGAAAATTAAGTCCATTAGAGTAAAATAATATTGAGTAGTGTTTTGTAAAACAAAGAAAATAGAAGTTAGAAAGAGAAAGTGGAGAAAATCAAGAGAATAGAAGTTAGAAAGAGATGGGTTTTCATTTGATTATGAGACTATTTAATGTATGTAATGGGTAAACTACATGAGTTAGACATTTAGATTTTAATTTCTAGGCTTTGACATACTTAGATTTTGAATGAGAAATCATGAAATTGGTGTTTGAAATCAAGTTTTGATCTTTGTAATTGATGTTACTATATATATATATATATATATATATATATATATATATATATATATATATATATATATATATATATATATATATATATATATATATATATATATATATATATATGTGTGTGTGTGTGTGTGTGTGTGTGTGTGTGTGTGTGTGTTATAATGCATTTAATTGGTGAAATGTCTGTGTTTGAATGGGATTTAGATGAACCAATTCGTGGAGTTATAAGTTGTCCGCGCAGGAATTTTACTGGCTTTTCGCGAGACCGCTTAATGCGACCTGTATGTGAAATTTTATATTTTATTTAATTAAGTGGTGATCTTGTATTTCACTAATATGACTAAGTCTGTGGAGCCACAAGGAGGCTTCCATGCCAATTGCATTCACACTATCCATATCAACCAAAGATTTTGTCTAATACAACTTTATTAGCTTCTCCCTCTAGCCACAACTATGTTAACATTGTTGAGTTTCCACTATCCATAACCAAAGTGATTTCCATAACTACAATCATCAAGCATATGCACAAAGATCAAATTAAAGAGGACATTTGGAGCATGTTTCACACCTCTAAGAAATAATTTCATTCTCATGTTGGTTTGCAAACATATCCGACACAATTACCTTAGATACACTCATTACCCATCTTCAACATTTCACCACCAAAAGTGTGAGGATTTTATCTTCTCCCACAAAGTTTATGCATGTATCTCATACCAAAAGTGTGAGGATTTTATCTTCTCATAGATTCTTTCATTACCCATTATCTTCTACATGTTACCGATAATACCACTGGGGAAATTAACATACAATAATAGACTAATATATGGTGAAAATAAAATTCAAAACTTGAAAGAATCTATGAGGATCAACAAAAATATATGGCAAGAATCGAACCAATAAAGCACAAGAGAACACGGTATTTTAACGTGGAAAATTCTCAATGTAAGAGTAAAAACCGGGGTCATCCGCACAAAGAAATAACTCAACTATAATCAAATAAGGGTGCAAAAGAGTCTCAAAGTTATTCACAAACTAGTTCGCAACAACATAATCACAAAGAAAACTAGCTTACAAACAAGAAATAAGAAGCTGAAAAATACCCAAATTTGTAGTTTCAAGTATAAGGAATTATCTCCCAACACAACGCTTGTTTAGAATATTCCAACGAGAAAAAGGTATACATAGATGTTTCAACCTTCCTCCAAAATTGATTTTGATCCAACAATTAACTAACTTGGAATCGCCGATTTTGTAAGACTGATTGTAAAAATGGGAATGAGTTTTCTCCTCTTTGGGACCGCTTGTTTTGGCTTTTTTTTATAAAAAAATAATTTTTATAGTATAATATTATTTTGTGTAAAATAAATTTACAAAGAAACTTTTCGTAAAAGCTCCAAATAATAATTTTGTTTGAATAGTTATTCTTTAAATGTTATTTTAGATGATTCATCATTTTAGCGAAAAAAAATTTTGACATCAAAATTTCAAAAAATCACTAAATTTTGAAGCTATTTCAAATAGCTTTTCATACAAATCATTTTTAAAATACAACTTTTTTTAAAAAAAATAATTTTGACTATGTTATAATCTTCAATAATATACGTTTATGTTATAGAATGTCAAAATTAGTCTCACAATTTAGAAAAGCAAATATAAAAAACTTATAATATTTTGAAAAACGGTTTCATAAAATTCATTTTTGAAAATAAAAAGAAAAAATCTATTTTTTTAAAGCTGAAATAAACTGGCCCAAACTCTTTTGAAGCTGATTTTTGTGACTTCTTTTCTCTCTCTTGTAACTCTAAATTGACTTGCTCCACTTAAATAAGTAAGGAAAATAGGCTATTATATTTGTTTTTTCTCCACAAAGGAAAGGAGAACATATGTCAAATTGTATCATAGTACAAGATTATAAAAGATCCGTAAAACATAAATGTTTCAAAATATTGAGTTACACCATTAACTTATGCGGTAAAAAGTCGCCTACAACAGCGTGAGATGTGTAACACTACATCATGAGTACATAAATAAGAGACACAACTAATATTGAAAGCATTAATTTATCAACCAGATCGTTTGGAAAACCGAGAGGTATCTTATGTTTTAAATAATTAATTTTACTATTGAGTGATGGAGGTATTGTATTTTTCGCTTGTAATTCCTTTAAGGATTCTTTAAGTTTGTCTTGGATAAATTGGTGTCACTTTTCCCTATGTGGGAGGAGGTTTTAAAGAAGGCCCCATCTATTTTTGATATGTGTGGATTTTGTAGGATATACATTAAAGGCTTGAGAAATCCTTATGATATTGAAGATGTTGGATCTTTATCAAGGATCTTTCTCGCTCTATGAGATAATTATATTTATGGACTTCCACAAGAAGATCCTTACCATCTTATGGAGTAATTATATTAATGGACTTCCACGGGAAGATCTTTGTCACCCTACAGAGTAATTATATTGTTGGACTTTCACAAGAAGATCCTTTCCCCGTATGGGTAATTATATTGTTGGACTTTTGTCAGAAAACCCTTGTCGTCCTACGTGGTGATTATATTGTTGGATTTCCACATGAAGATCCTTTCCGCCCTACGAGGTGATTATATTGTTGGACTTCTACATGAAGGTACTTGTTGCCTTATGAGATTATTATATTTTTGGACTTTCATAGGAATATCCTTTCATTCCTACAGTAATTATATTATTGACTTCGTTGGAAGATCCTTATCGCCCTATAGGATAATACTGAATGATAGTAAAACACAAGAAAGGGGGTTTGAATTGGAGTATTCAAAATTAAAACAATAAGACACAATTATTTTTACCTTGGTTTGTTTGAACTCAAACTACTTCAGTTCATCCACAAAGTGATTTTGCCTCTCTCCAACGAAGTCTTAATTCACTAATCAAAACTTGATTTACAATTCACAAAGACCACTAATGTCTTCTAGAATAAACCACAAATTGGTTTCTCAAGATTTTACAATTAAAAATCAATTGAAGTGTAAATATTTGCTTCTAATAAGTGATATCACAACTATGATGTATACACACTTTTAAAGTACAACAATATTCAAGAGATCTAGAATTTTGACATTGATATACGCATAGGAGATGTATGATTACTCGTCAAGGTTTCCTTTAAATATGCAAAGCTCTTGGATCCGTTGGAAACATAAGAAGATACTTTTGGAAGGTGGATAATGTGTTGTTAATGCTCTTTCCAAAATACAGATCTTGTTTGGTGATACCAAATGTTACTTTTGATTA
The DNA here is from genome assembly GCA_021764765.1 of Vicia sativa. Taxonomy (NCBI): domain Eukaryota; kingdom Viridiplantae; phylum Streptophyta; class Magnoliopsida; order Fabales; family Fabaceae; genus Vicia; species Vicia sativa. The sequence goes on from CM038796.1 coordinate 168,458,016, forward strand.
AGCATGAATAAAATGTAACGCATCAGAATATGATTCCTTTGAATTGATCAAAAGATGAATAGCTCATAAATCTTTTAGATTCGCAGAGTGTCACTTTCATCAGAGTTATAATCTTGTAGCTTGGTGCTTGGGTTATCTATCGAACTTCCTTTTGAGCATGATACATAAAATATTTTGATCGATATTTCTTAAGAGAACTCTTAGTGTAAGTGGATCAATCTTCTATACTTATTTATCATAAATTCTCTGCATGTTTCATCAAAAATTAGAGAGTATAATTGTTCTTTATAAGAATTATATATATTTGTTATTATCAAAACTTTTACTAAGATGTAGAACCAAACTTTGTTCTAACAATACATTGTTGGACTTCCACTAAAATTCTTGCCACCTCACAAAGTAATTACATCATTGGACCATCTATGAAAGATCTTTGCTTCCTAAATAGGCTACTCAATTAATGCCAAACAAGAAATCATTTCCACCTTCGCATGTGACCTGCATAATCCTTGAATAACAAAACCACAACGCTAAGAATTTCATAACGAATGTCAAAGGCGTGAACTTGCCTTGAAAAGGTGTGGTTACTCATTATCCTACAAAAGGAGAAAATATAAATAACTTACGAATGTAAATAATTTAATTCGCGCCTCAACCAATGCTTGAAGGAATCACCCTTGAAATAACTCAATTAAAAATCTCGTCTCGACCGACTCAACAAAGTCTCTCCTAAAGGACACAATAAGTCTTGTAAGAGGGCCTACTAAAGTCTCGAGAGGACTCTACTAAAAATATTTCCGAGGGAATCAACAAGTTTCATCAGAGGGACTTAGTAATGTCTTGTTTGAGGGACTCAACAAAAGTATAACCAAAGGGACTCAACTTAAGGTCTCACTAGAGGGACTCAATTTAAAGTCTCGCTAGAGGGACTCAACTTGAAATCTTATCAGAGATACTCAACTTAAAATCTCACCTGAGGGACTCAACTAAAAGCCTTATTGAGGGACTCAACTAAAAATCTTACCCTAACTCATATATAAAGAGCTCACCGCTAAGATACCACTTATAGTGAGTTTTTGTAGGAGAGTCAAGAAAGCGTAACCATTTAAATCACTTAGTCTTCTCCAAGCCTTCTTTCTTTAAGGACGTGTAATTATATTTTCGGGCCTTTTTCTAGTCTATGAAATACGATAAGGGTAAAAAAAAAAATAGGTGTCAAGTACATAATAATCAACGTTGGTCACCCCTTGTAAAATAGAAATTAGGGGCAAATTCATGATATGGGTCATTAATGATTAATAGGCTTAAACCATCACTTGTAAAATTAGGGTAATGTACTTTAATTACCTATATTAATGATATTTTACTAGATAAAGTTAATTTTAAAATCACATATTAATCCAAAACCTTAAGATATTGGGTCTATGTTTTTCCTCACTTAAGAAATGTTTAATATCCACTTTTTCATTCAATGTGAGAATCATTACTACACTTGAGAGAACATCTTACTACTCAAAATCAAGTTATATATTATTTTTTTGATTTCATTTTGATTCTTTAAGATTTTTATTAATATATTATTTTAAAATTTTATTTTATTTGAAAAATTTGATTTATACGCCATAAAGGATAAATTATCCCTAAATTTATAAAAGGTAACAAAAAGATTTACCATTAAATTAATTCCAAGAGACTATGACTTCTCTTTTCTCATGCAACTTTCTTAAAATCTGGCATTTAATTCAAGATTACAAATTTATTTTCAGAAATATATATGAAATATTGTTATTCTCATATTTGTTTTGAGTGTTATTAAATATATCTTTATTTTATACATAGTTTTATCATTTTCTTTTTCATAGTTTTATCATTTTCTTTTTATGTGATAGGGTGAAAATCTTACAATTCCCATGAGAATAAAGAATAAGTAACAACCACTCTTAATTTCTCACGTCCAAACATTTTAACTCATTTATTTTTTATTTTAAAAATTAAATTAAATATATTTTATAAATTTTCCTAAGAAATTAGATTGCTCAACAAAATTCAATCAATGATTATAATTATAAATCTAATTTGAATTCTAAATTTAATTGGAATGTGTTAACAAATCAATAATATATGTTAATTACTTGAGCATTTATGAACAAAATGCTACTGATATTAAAACATCAAAATCTTATATTACAGACAAGTCAATGTAGGTTCATAAATCAATACCCTAATTACCATAACATATTAAAACAACAAATATGTGAGTCCTAATCCTAACCCTTGATATCAATGGAGTTAGTTGAATTAGGAAAGCTAAATGAAAACAAAATCAATTAAAAACATAATGCCAACTGGTTTGAGATCAGCCTTCTACATCTGCAGGGACTTGACACCCCAAATCCTTTTCAATTTGACTATTGAAATACTTTGATATGAAGTTTATTTCCTAATAATAGTAAAACCTTTAAAATTTAAGGCCAAAGAAACTTCCTCTAATTCACAACAAATCACTTTATTTGACTGTCTATAACAATTTATATCTCTATAAAATAAACTTATTCAGCATGCTTTCCTTATGCCAAGGATGTTATAAAACACTTGCTTGCACATAAGGAACAATGTAGAAATAAAAGTAACTATAATTTAACTGCTGTGTCTATGTATGTATTTCATGTGCATCTGATCAGTGATCACGCACTTCACGAGCGAGTAGATGTATGTTGCATCATATATTTCAGAGAACTAAAGTTCATTGGTGCCTCTTGAATAGCTGTCCCAGAAACAGGAGCATGACCATATGCTGTGTGTCCAGAAGCAGTGAGATTCACTGGAGTGGTGCCATCTGCAGATACAACTGGTCCTCCTACAGGTTGCCAGATCCCAGGAGCAGCATAAATTCCAGCAGGTGGGACAGGAAGATTATCTACAGTTCTGATTCCAGGTGGGGGGCAAAGGATTATCTAAAGTTCTAATTCCAGCAGATGGGGCTGCAGCAAACATTTCAGCAGGTGAGACTGCAGCATACATTCCAGCAGGTTGGGCTGCAGCAATCATTTCAGTAGCTGGGGCTACAGCGTACATTCCAGCAGGTGCAGCTGCAGCAATCATTTCAGTAGCTGGGGCTGGAGGAACTTGTGTGGCTGATTCTCCAGCCAAACTTGCTACAGGATCGCTTGATTGACCAGTAATTGGTACTTGAGGTCCTGAATGTCTACATTTTTCTCAAGGGTGACATCATGTATGCTGGATCGCCTTCTTCTTTCTTTCTTCTCATTCATTGATTTCTGACGAATCTTGTATTTCTGAGCATGGCTTATGACTTGAGTAGGTGTCCTTGTCACCACACATCTCCTTGATATACTTCGCCAGTCACCATCTCCATACTTCTCAAGCCTATAAGAAATAACCTGTTCCACAATTTTGAAAATCTTAAAACAATACTAACCATATTCAAAATTAACCTTCCACAAAGATGATCAAATGTTAAACAGAAACATGGATTTTCTTAATCAGTATCTCTAACTAAGTCAACAAACTAATCCTGATCAGTTTTGTCAATGGCGGAATGCCAAAAGTCCACGGTAAAAACATGCCACTGTATCGTAGCTGTCAAAAATCTGTCACACCATTAAATGATATTGATTATTGATAACAATCAGGCTTATTAAATTTTTCTAAATCTAACAACCACAATACACTGTTCTACATCACTTTGCCAAAATCTCTCACGATTGTTTCACAGATCGGATACAGCATTAACTCTTCCAAAGATTGAGTAAACCCATAATAAAATCAAGCAAAACAATCCGGTTTATTTGATTGTAACATTCATGTATATTATTGATACTATTGAAACTAAATCTAACAAGTAGTTATCCTATATCAATGCATTAAAGTCTAAATAAACATAGGTCAGTAGAATATCTAATAGGCACCATTCTGGTATATTGTGTTAAATATTATGGGGAAAAGAACACTTTTTCTTTAATATGGATAAAAAATTTAGGAGGGAAAGTTGTCTGACTCAAATGCATGCCACAAGGGTCGGAAGACTTACGAGCAGTACCAACAAATTAACAACCACTAAGATTTGAACCCCAAACACTTTACCCAATACTATAGGTAAGTTCTACACAAGTCCAAGAGCCCCAAATGTCATGGTTTAGTAACTGTCATAACAAGACTGGAAACTTCTAACAAATATCCGTTGAAAAATATTTTAATACACAGCTCAAATAGCTTAGGATATATAGTGCCTACAATCAGTGTTATCAAATATCAGCCATGGTGGTGCTATATGATATACATTATGGTTTTGGGTTTGTCGCAATGCCAAATATCAGCCGATATTGTAAATCTTTCTGCCATAATCTGCTATGTGGCGGATTTTGACTCTCCACCATCGACAACATTGTCTACAACCAAATATCATTAGTGTCACAAATATTATAGCTAGCAGAATTTGAACAAATCGCAGTGGTTTTATGATACACTATTTAGCACAAAGTATTCTCAAATAGCGGCTATAGTAGGATAGCATGTGTTATTGATGGTGGATGGGCTAAAGCCAAGAATCCAGCATTTTAAGCTGCCATACACACTAATTAAGGCGATTGTCAAAACAATTGCCACCACAATCCACCATGGTAAATATTTGACAACAATTACTACAACATAACAGAATTTGAACAAAACATTATTTTTTACAATCCGCAATTCCAACACCATCACATATAAGCTCTAAATACCTCAAATGAGACAGTAGTAATAAGAAAGTAAGATAAACTACCTGTGTTCATCTTCTGACCAAGGAATACCCTTTCGTCGATCTTTATCAGACTTGGACCCATTAGCTCCCTTCTTGACAGCTCCCTTTCCACGAGCACGAGCACGCTTTGTGGATCCCTCTGGAGGAGAATCATAACACGGTAAAGGAAAATTTCCAGATTCAATGAGGCCGACATCGTCAACCAAAAGCTCATAGTGATGCATAATCTCTTCCAAACTTTTCCCGGGTACAACATCCGCAATTTTGCCCCATCGATCCACAGCATCCTCAGGATAATTCGCCAATGCATTTTCAAATGCCATATCCTGCTCTCTGCTCCACTTACCGAAACCACCCAGTTCACCCATAACAGAGAAATGAATCTGAAATATCATAATATTAATTTTGCTTCAGAATTCAAAAAATAAAAAAAAACGGGTTTCTTGTGAATCACGTTAATCGTAAACTTGATTCAGAATTCAAAAAGTTCTGATTTTTTTTGCGAAATTATTACATATTGATGATGAATAAACAAGAAATGGAACAAAATCTAGTAAGAACATGTGAATTATATCTGAGAAAAAATGAATGTATATTTTACGTAATAATTGAAAGGGAAAATTGAGGAATAAGGGAAGATGAAAAGGCGAGAAGAGTGTGATGTGATAATAACGTTGGAGAGAGGAAAATCTTGGTCGGAATATCTCACTGTTGAATTGAAAGCGACTCGAAGTTGATCCTCGCGACTTCAGTGCGACTCGCAAATCAGTGTACTGTTGAGTTTTGACTGTGATTAGGGTTTAAAAAATTAATTAGTGAATTTATATGCATAGTGAATGGGCCCACCTTCAAAAACTAGGTAGATTAGATTGGACTTGATTTTGGACTTGTTTGTTTATTGCAATTTGAAAGAATTTACCTCCCAAAATTCACTAATTTTAAGCATTTCTTGCAACCTAAGTATTTTTTAGGCACGAAAAGTAAATTTCATAAATGTCTTTAGAAATCGGAGATGTAACTCGAACACACCAATATGTAATTAAAATTAACCAAAATCGTAGATATGTTTATGATTTATAACCGAAAGTGTATTCCGATATCAATGAGAAATACAACACTTGTATATTACATCAAGATTCCTAAACAAAATATAAATTTATGTAAAGTAAACAATACAATACATATGAGATTTAAATGTACGAGAAATATTACACTTTAACATTCGGTGACGCTACAACAACTTCAAAATTTCATCGACCGCTTGTAATCATCACATCAAGCTTCGACGGAAATTTTTCGTCAGAATCGAAAAAGTATCCCACATAGTCCGAAGTCGTTGCTGTGTTTATCTCTTGTTGATGAACCCATGTTTTTCGCCTGTTAATGGGTGGAGAGCGGTATCAATTCAAAATTTTGCGATTCTCGCCAAATGATAAAAGACCCATATTGTGTAGTGAAGATCTTCAAGCGGTTAGTAGTTGGTCTTGAATTCTTTGGTGGTAGATCTCCTGAATGTGAGTGAATCTTTCCAACATGCCAAACAATATTCATTTTTGTTTTAGTGTTTACGTGATGATAATATAGAGATGAGTTTATTATATAGTAGCTAGAGGATGTTATGAACCTCACACATCCTATCTCGTGATGTAATAAAAATCGGAAATACATGTTCGATTACACCTTAAAGTAAAAATCAAAGTGAATATCCGATAAAGTCATTGATATTAAAAACAAGAAACGGAGATAAACAGTGTAACAATTATAATAAAATATACTAATTGCTTACATAGCTACCAAATGAGAATATTTTATTTCATAATTCATTAACAAAAATACATCTTCATCAAAGTCATATTTAACTACTTAAAAGATTCAATTGTCTCTTCGACAAATCCACGTGTGGTATACCCTTGACTTTTTCTTGTTTTTGCAATTTCAATGTTGTTCAAATTGGTCCACTCTTGCATCATTTCAATAAACCGGTCCGACCAAGTCTCTTGATTGATTTGTATAATGAATCGCCAAAGTTGATGTAGTCGATATAGAATCTTGATTTCAAATACACTTGAACAAAATGTCGTGGATTTGAAACCCACCCAACACAAATGATACAATTAGTGGGATTAGATGTCAAGCAAAGCAAGAATGGGAAAAAAGTTTCCAAGAAACTATATCTCGTAAGATAAATACACACACACCTCATACGCACTTGCAATGAGATGACTAGCATGATGCATCAATTGGCTCGCCCGCCTACCGCTCAAATTAGTGAAAACCCAATTTAACCAAAAGCGGAAAACCTGCTTTTTATTAAGGGGCGGCGGGTAATGGTAATACTGGCCCGCACTCGCATCCGCACTCCCCGCACCCGCCAACTAAATTTAATTTATTTTATTTATTTTTAATAGTTTTATTATTCATTTACACTTTTTAATACTTTTTAATGTTATATTATTATGTTTATTAGATTATTATTTATTTTTTGAAAATAAAATTTAAATAAAACTATCAAACTTGAAAAATACTTTTAAAATAATTAATTATTTAGTTTAATTATTTATTTTTTAACTTGAAAAAAAAATTTAAAAATAAAATATAATTTTATTCTAAGGAAAAGGGAAACCCGCTTCTTGTTGTGGGGGGGTGAACAAATTTTAGACCGAACGGTTTGGGGACAAATGGTCTCGAGTCCGAGAGGCGGTGCGGGTCTCGGTGTGCTTAAACCCGCCCGCCGCCTGCTATCCCTAGAGATGACCCATCTGTGGAAGCACATCCATTGTTCTCCGATGCAAAAGATTCCATGGATGGTGCAAGAGGTTATAGATTGTGATACTTATTCGCACTCCCGTAAACCCGCTGGTACAAATCAGATGGCTCATCAACTCTTGGATAAGAGTTTACGCACAAGTGTGTGATCATATTCCCATTTACCGAGTAAAGTAGAAATAACCCGAAAACCACCATGACTTATGTGACAACTTTAAATAAATCGATTATTAAATAATTATGATTTTTAATTATTAATTTAATTAGGAATGTAATATTTAATATTTTGATTATTGGAAGTCAATTAAATTAAATGGAAGTGGGTTTATTGGTGGTGTGATGAATAAAGTGAGGTGGAGGAGTAAAAAAGACCGACTCACATTATTTAATTTATTTTTATCATATAGAATAATAAAATGAATAAAAGAAGAAAAGAGGAAAAGAGAGTTATTTGGGAAATATTCATCATAATGACAATTGAGGAAGAGGAAAAGGAAGGAGGAAAACCAAGTGTCGTAATTCAAGAACCCACAAGGTGGGGTGATTTCATTGATTAATGCCATTATGGGTTTTGATTTCAATTGTATGGATCATGTATGTTAGAGAATCCGGTCTAGAAATTCTAGTTACCGTGAGATGTGTCCTTATTGTACCTGGAATGTGAATAATCTTGGATTAGTATGATATAGAAGTTAATAGGAATGAGCAATTCATGTTAAATTGCATGTTAATGAGGTTAAAATGAGTGATTTGATGTGTTGGAATATATGGACACGCTTGGGATCATAGTAAAAACATTTGGAAATATCAGAAACCGATATTTTTGACTATGGTTAAGGGAACTGTTCCCAAAGGGAAAGAACCCGTTCCATGTAAACTTGAGAAATGACATTTTAATTTTAGGAACCGTTACTGTGGAGGAACCGTTCCACGTTGATTTTTCCAAAGAAAATATATTTTTTCTTCTCTGGAACCGGTTCTCACTGAGAACCGGTTCCCATACATTTTTCCGGAGATGGTATTTTTGAAATGGGAACCGACATATGTGGAGGAACCGGTCAATCGAAGCTTTTTGAAAATTTTCAAAACTTTGAAATTACAATTTTTAAAACTGATACCGCTTTGGACGCTTATTTCTTTTAAATTTAATGCTCTATTTTATAAAATGAAAAGATTTTCCAAAACTTGAAATTATTTTGAAAATGAGTCGAATTTCCGATGTAGTGATTATTGGTCGATTTATACGGGTGTGTACGCGATGCTGAAACCGTGATGAATGGATGTATTCAGATTGTGTGGATGAAAACATGGTTATGTTATTAATGATGGTGTGCATGATCGTAGAGATATCATGTTTTTGGGTTTGATTCGTTTATGATAATTGGTATTCATGATTATATTGATAACATGTTTTTGTTGTTGTATACCGAGTAAATTGCCGATCTTAGTTGTTGTTGTTGTGATATATACCGGTGATAGTCTTACCAATTGAAGGGTAAGTGTTTGGCATATTTATGCTTTGTGGTGAATTATTTCATGATAGGTGATTATATCATGTTTGGTTGATGAGGCTTTATGATGTCCGATGTGGTCATAACCTCGGTTGAATGTTGCATGCTAGTGACGTATGTGCATATGCATTGTTTGTGAAGTTAATCCCACAGCGGAATTTGACTGGATTGCCGTAACCGATACCTTTGTTTGATGGTGGTTAGGCCGATTCGTGTCCGTGTTTATGGACGAATCGATGGCTATCGATCCGGCCGATGATGGATCGGTTGGGTGACTTGGTCTTGTTGGTACCACATGCATGGTTCCGTGATTGAGTTTTGTATGAGATTGTAACATGTTAGGATATCTTCCGTTACAATTCTTTTGTTGTTTATTGATTATGCATAATGATTTGTATGTCGGTGATTACGTATGAACCCGAATTTATGCTAATGGGTGAAATAATATGTTGTGATATATTATTGATTGAGAAGCTTATAATGTGTTTTAATTATGGAAGTCTCAATTTACTTTAACAATTTCATGTATTAAAGTTATCACCGAGGAATTGAAGAGGACGGCTCTAGAGCTTGTCTTTTAAGTCCGCGTGGTCGTAAGGTTGCTCTAATTAGATTGTAATAACCGGGAACGCTTTAGTCGAGGAATTAGTTATTATTTCATTGCTTCTTTGAATCTCATTGAGATGAATTATGGTTTATTCAGCTGGTTGTTGGTATTTTCCTACCGTAAGACATGGTCTTAGATTGATTGAATTAATTGAATAATGATCCTCAGTAGCATGGCCATCGCTTAGTTGGAGGTTTTATTTTATTTAATAATTGTGGCATCCCTTGTTCCGTGTTAACTCGGCGAATTATGACTTTAATAATTGATATAAGTAGTAATATTCGGGTATTTTAGAAGGGTGTTACAATAGTGGTATCGAAAGCATCACGGGTCGCAGGACCAAAGGTCTTAATGTCATTATCCCTTTGTACGCCATGTGTGGTACAACACCGCTTCCGTATTTGCTACTTTTGATTGATTATGCGTGATAGGTGAACCATGGGGGAGGAGAGATGCTTCCGATATGTTCCAATTGTAAGTCATTGGTAACGAGGTACCACTTGAGAGGACAGCAAGTGTGGCTAGAGCTTGGAATCGCTTGGACCATGAGCCATAATTGAAGTGGCCGGTAATGATGGTTTATATTCAAAGATGATTATTTGACGTCTATTGACAAATGAGGACTTGATCACCCTTAACTTTGTTGATAGTAGACTTGAAAATCGAGTGGATGGTATATAATTGTCTTGCTATCTAAGTGGACATAAGGTGATGAATATGAATGAAGTTTGGTAGAAGCTTATGAACCATGTGAGTTGACGCGCTCTAATAAGGATAATTAATCGAGATTAATTGGTTGTGAGTCATGATATTATGATAGTGTGTGGTGTTTACGTTGTATTCTTCGACTGTGAACGGAAATCAAAGAGTGATGAATTACCCAGAGTGAAGAATTATTTTGAGATCGTTCCGAGTAAGTTGGATTGCCACATATGGATTTCCGTATATTTCCTAAGATGTTGATGAGCTACCACCGGTCCGGAGGAGTTTACTATAGATTTGATTCCGAACTATCCGGCAGTCGATACGCCTTTGATCGATGTCGGCATCTAAATTAGCGGAACTAAAGAACCGGCTAGAGGAATTGCTTGAGAAGAAGTTTATTCGTCCGGTGTTTCATACCGTAAGCTCCAAGGTTATGGTTACATAATATTCAATGAGATTATGTCGATTTACAACCGACAGTGAATAAAGTTACAATCAAGAATCGGTATCCTTTTGTCGAGATCGATGATTTGATGGATCAACTCGTTGAGCTCATGTGATTTAGTAAGATTGACTCGAGATCCGGATATCATGATTCGTGAAGTCGGAGGATATTCAAACCGCAGAGAACGAGGTATGGGCATTATGAATATTCGTTATGTCGCTTTGGAGTTACTAATGCACCGGTGTTTTCATGGAGTATATGAAAGGATATTTCTATCCGTATCTTGACAAGTTCGTAGGTGTTCATTGATGATATTCTAATTTATTCAAGAGCGATAAAGAGCATGCAAAACATCTCGTAGTTGTATTGGAATTGTTGAAAGAGAGAAAGCTTTATGCTAAGTTGTCCATGTGAATTCGTTAGAGGAAGTAAGTTTTGGCCATGTAATTTCCAAGAACGGAATTGGCTGTGGATCCTGGATAAGGTAGAAGCAGATCTCAAAGGGGAAGCCAAGAATGCTTTCGAGATCCGTAGTTTTCGGTCTTGCAAGTTATTAATCCTAAGTTTATTGAAGGATTTTCCAAAGCGTTGTCGCGACTAAGTGACCAGAAGGGTCGATATTTGTTTGGGATGTTGAATGAGAAAGGATTTCAAGAGCTGAAGAGGAGGTCGACAAGTGCTCCGATCTTGATTTTTCCAACCGACTAAGTCTTTTGTTGTGCTGTGACTTATCATTAATGATTAGCGTGTGCCATGCGCAAATAAGCAGTTGTATGCTTCACGACAATTGAAAGCGAAAGCGTGAGTTATCCGACTCCACGAAGAGTTGATGGCTTCAGATTTATTTTGAAGTTATGGAGGCATTATTTATATGGCTCGGTTTATGTATTCAAAGTGATCATAAGAGCTCAAGTATCTCTTTGATCAGAGAGAGTGAACATGAGGGCGCAGATAATATGAATTTCTAAAGGATTATGATTTTGGTTTGAATTACTATCCCGGTAAGGCAAACGCTGTTGGCGGATGCTTTGTAGAAAGTCCTTGCTATGTCGATGTTATGGTCCGAGTTAGATTTGGCCGATGCCTGTTAAGTTTGGTTTGTGAAACTAATCTCTAATAGGTGAAATTGGGTATGTTGGGTCGACTCAAAGTGGTATTCTGAAGAGATTAGTAAACATGTAAGTCCGATATTGGATTAGTTGATGTTGATATTGATCAACCAAGGTCAAGGAGGCCAGTTCCGAATTAATAGAATGGTGTTATGAGATTTGGTGATCGGGTGTGTTCCTGGATGTTGCCAGATTAGAAGATATTTTGAAGAAGGACATCGTAGTCGGTCGAGTATTCATCCCGGATACTAAAATGTATCATGATTTGAAGAAGTTGTTTTGGTGGCCGGAATGAAAAGGAAATTGTTGAGTTTTGTGTATGCTTGTTTGGTTTGTCGTAAGTCGAAAATCGGCATCGTAAACCGTTAGATTGATGGAGCCTTGTTTGTTCCGAATGGAAGGGATGGAATCTCTGCGGATGTGTCCATTTGCTTTAAGGATTGCGCAAGAATTGTGATTCTATCCGGTGATTGTGGATAGTTGACAAAATCTACTCACCTTATCCGATATGGGATGGATTATCCGATGGAGAGGTTGGCGATCAAATGTCAAAGATTGTGAGTCTACATGGTATTCCTTCTAGTATTGTGTCGGATCGAGATCCGAGGTTTACATCTAAGTTCGACGGGATTGCAGGAAGCTTGGGTACTAAGTTGCGTTTTGTTCCTTTTATCATCCATGCAGATGGTCGACGTAGAAAACGCATTCACCGTTGGAAGACGGCCGAGTTTGTGTGTTGGAAAAAGGTGGAGCTGGGATAGTTATCACCATTGATCGAAGTTTACTACAACAATAGTTTCACTCGAGCATTGGTATGGCCCGCTGAGGCATTGTATGGTAGGAAGTGTCGACACCATTGTGTTGGTAGTAAATCTGGAAGTGCGTGATTGGACCGTAGATTGTTCAACAAATTTAAAAGATTAAGATGATTCAGAGGAAGATGAGGACTTCTCAGTAGTCGCCGAAAAGCACGACAAGAGGAGTGAAGATCGAGTTTAGCGAAGGAGAACATGTTTTTACGCGCAGTTATCCGATGACTGGTATTGGTCGAGCTTTGAAGTCAAGGAAGTTGACTCCACGCTTATTGGTCCGCTTCAGATTACCAAGAGAATTGGGAAAGTTGCGATCGTATTGCTTTGTCGCCACACTGCAAATTTGTATGAAAGTTTCCATGTATCTCAATGGTAAGGAAGTACATTGTTGATCCGTCACATGAGATTCAAGTAGATGATACAGGTACGTAGAGAATTTGACTGTGAAGTGGTACCATGAGAATTGAGGATAGGAGGTTGAAACAGTTATGAGGCAAAAGAGATCGCATTAGTAAGAGTAGTCAGAGGACCACAGATGGGAATGTCACTGGGAGCCGGAAAATCGATGAAGGACTCATATCCCGAACTGTTCGTTTTAGGTTATGTTTTCGAGGACGAAAACTCTTTAGTTGGGGAGAGTTGTGACACCCCTAAATAAATCGATTATTAAATAATTATGATTTTTAATTATTAATTTAATTAGGAATGTAATATTTAATATTTTGGATTATGGAAGTCAATTAAATTAAATGAAGTGGGTTTATTGGTGGTGTGATGAATAAAGTGAGGGTGTGAGGAGTAAAAGACCAGACTTCACATTATTTAATTTATTTTTATTATGTTAGAATAATAAAAGGAATAAAAGAAGGAAAAGAGGAAAAAGAGAGTTATTTTAAAATATTCATCATATGTATAATCGAAGAGGAAAAAGGAATGAGGAAAACAAGTGTCAGATCAAGAACCTACAAGGTAAGGGTGATTTCATTGATTAATGCAAGATATGGGTTTTGATTTCAATTGTATGGATCATAGTATGTTAGAACCTATTCAGAAATCTAGGTTACCGTGAGATGTGTCCCTATTGTGGTCTGGAATGTGAATAATCTTGGATTAGTATGATATAGAGTTAATAGGAAAATGAGCAATTCATGTTAAATTGCATGTTAATGAGGTTAAATGAGTGATTTTGATGTGTTGGAATATATGACACGTTTGGGATTGATAGTAAAAATGGTTTGGGAAATACCGCAGTAAACCGATATTTTTGACTCGATACGTGAAATGTTCCCCTGGAAGTTGGAGAACCTTGTCCCAAGATGTAAACTTGAGAAAATGATATTTTAAACTTAGGAACCGTTACTCCTAGAGGAACCGGTTCCACGTTGATTTTTCCAAAGAAAATGAATTTTTCTCCCTGAACCGGTTCCCTCACCGGAGGAACCGGTTCCCATACATTTTTCCGTTAGCGCATTATTTTTGAAATGTGGGAACCGTTACTCCTGTGGAGGAACCGTTCCATCGCTTTTGAAAATTTTAAACTTTGAAAATTCATAACTTTCAAAACCGTGAAGTCCGTTTCGCGCCACGGACGTTATTTGTAAATTTAATGCTCTATTTTATAAAATGAAAAGATTTTCCAAAACTGAAATTATTTTGAAAATGAGTCGAATTTCCTCGTAAGTGATTATTGTCGACGCATGGTGCGTATTGTGATGCTGAAACCGGATGAATGGATGTATTCGGTATTGTGTGGATGAAAACATGGTTATGTTGTTATGATGGTGTGCATGATCGTAGAGATATCATGTTTTGGTTTTGATTCGGTTTATGATAATTGGTGTATTCCATGATTGTATTGATAACATGTGTTTTGTTGGTGTTATATGCCCGATAGTCGTTGATCTTAGTTGTTTTGTTGTGATATATATCGGTGATAGTCTACCAATCAAGGGAAGTGTTTGGCATATTTATGCTTTGTGGTGAATTATCATGATAGGTGATTATATCATGTTGTGGTTGATGAGGGTTTGACGTCCGATGGTCATAACCCGTGCTTTCGAATGTTGCATGCTGTGATGTGCGGCATATGCATTATTTTGGTGAAGTTAATTCTCATTGTGCGGAATTTGACTCTGATTGCCGATAACCGATAATCTTTGAGTGAGGATGGTGGTTAGTTGGATCTGCAACCGTGTCATGGACGAATGATGGCCACCGATCCCGCTGATGATGGATCGTTGTTGTGATTGGTCAATGCGTTGGTACCATACGCATTGTGTCCGAGATTTGTGTTTGCAAATGGGATTGTAACATGTTAGGATGTCTTCCAAAGGTTACATTCTTTTGTTGTTTATTGATTATGCATAATGATTTGTATGCTGGTGATTGCGTGTTGAACCCGAATGCTAATGGGTGAAATAATATGCTTGTGATATATTATTGATTGAGAAGTTATAATGTTTTAATTTGATGGAGAACCACCTTACTTTAACAATTTCAGATTGTTAGCAATTGAGGAATTGGTGAGGATGGCTCTAGAGCTTGTCTTTTAAGTCCGCGTGTCGCTGTCATGCTCGATTACTTATTAGATTGTAACACTGGGAACGTTTAGTTGAGGAATTAGTTATTTCATCATTTTCTTTGAATCTCATTGAGATGAATTATGGTTTATTCAGCTTGGTTGTTGGTATTTTTCCTACAGGTAAGACATGGTCTTAGATTGATTGAATTAATTCGAATAATGATCCTCGAAGTAGCATGGCTACTGTTAGTTGAGGTTTTATTTTATTTAATAATGTGGCAACTTTATTCCATGTTAACTTTGATGAATTATGACTTTAATAATTGATATAAGTAGTATTATTCGGGTATTTTAGAAGTGGTGTTATTAACTTTGAAAATTGATATTAGACACGTTAATTAAATTTGAATGAAACATCTTTACATTTTTATCCGAAATATTTCATGTGTGTCTCGATTTGGAAGATGTGCTAGAGTCTTGATGAGAGTTCTGAGGGAAGTGGTCATTGAATCAACGACTTTTACAGTGAAATAACCCATTAGATAATGTTGAATGGTAGTGGTGATTTTCCAAAAGTAATTTCAAATGGTGAAGTCCTAGAGGAATAAAGATAATTATTGTATTACCACACATCAAGGTTTAAGTAGGTGAAACATTATTGAGGATGTTTTCGCAATAAAGGAAGAGTATTGTTCAAGAACACAATTGAAAACTTATGTTGTTCTATCGATTTCAAGATCATAAGTAGTTCGATAACGATTTATTTTGGTTCCACCCAAATGAAAGACTTAACGTCAAGAGGTCTCATGAAGATATAGAAGTTATTGATTTATTAACCAAACTAGTAGATCCCGCTTACATAAGAATTTATTTTAATATTGATGAAATAACTTTTTTATATACATATAAAAAAAATTAATATTTATTGGGAAAATACAATAAAAAATTATGAATCAAAATATTAAAATAAATAATATGATTATAAAATATGTAGGTAAACTTGATAAATAATATATTTAGATACACATGTGAATTTAATTTAATTAATTTAATGTTAAAT
Organism: Vicia sativa; assembly: GCA_021764765.1. NCBI lineage: Eukaryota > Viridiplantae > Streptophyta > Magnoliopsida > Fabales > Fabaceae > Vicia > Vicia sativa. The sequence continues at coordinate 168,474,314 of CM038796.1, forward strand.
AAACTCAATATATTAAATGATTTTTATAAATAAAAACTTGTAACATTAGAAAAAATTAATATTAAAAATAATGGTAATAATTTGATAGTGACCCGTAAATAAAAAAGTTTGTTGTGAATGATATTTGTATTATTCAATTTCATAAATATATTTTTATTTTATTAAAGTTAAATAATATATTAATTAGTATTTAATGAAAGTATAAATGAAAAAATTATGAAATAAATAAATAATATTATTATACAAAATATAATGGTAAATTTGAAATGATGTATTTGATACATATATGAATTTAAATTGAATTACGAATGTTAAAATAAACCAATATATTAAGTATCAAAAAAAAAAAAACTTGTGACATGGAGAAAAAAATAACATTTAAAATAATGGTAATAATTTGATAGTGACTGTAAGATAAAAAAGTTAATGATATGCAATATTATTCAATTTATAAATATATTTTAATTTTATTAAAGTTAAATAATAGATTAATTAGTATTTTCAAAGGATGATAAACAAATAGAAAAGATAAAATATGTCCTAAAATGTAAGTTTAAAATATAATTTAATAAAAAGAATCAATTATATTAAAATCAAATGTATTAAATAATCATATAAAAATGAAAAGAGAAGAGAGAGAAAGAGAAAGTAGTAAAATTGGAAAATAGTTTAATTTGGACCAATGAGGTTGAAAATTGGTGCATGAAAATCGAAAAGTTGAAAAGTAAGGTTATTTTGTTATTACTAAAATGTCCAAAGTGTAGTGTAAAATATTTTTTTGAAAAGGGTAATTTAGGTAGTTTAAAATTTCTTATTATATGTTAGATAGTAGATTACTTTTAGAAAACATGTGATGTTTACACACTGGTAAATGAAAAGTAATGAAACCTTACATAGTTAATTTGGTAGGAAAGGCACCTAGGTGTGCAAATTTTAGAGAATTGATTTTACTACTACAAGAATCATAAAGAAGCTATATGAAATAAGTAAACTCCGTAATAAAATCTAGGATATGTCTACAAACACTTATAGGAAATTCATGTTAGTTAAAATAATTATTTTAGTCCCTTTGCTTCATATCTGTTATTGGCATGTGTGATATTGGTGACAATGGTTCATACACTTGGCAAAGTCCTTCCTTGTAAAAATTGAATTTGAGTCTAGTGTTATGGTTTTTGTGATACTCATTGTGACCTTCTAATGGTATAAAGTAAAATTCTTCTCGTGATTGGTGGTGATCCGCACTTTGAGGATCCATCAAATTCGCTTTTGTAAAAGAAACAGGCCCTCGTGAACTTTGTAGCTTGGGAATGATGACGACGGTTTGAATTTGGGAAAGAAGGTTTATGGAAAAATAGTATAATTTTGAAATGGATCGAGAAGGTGATTCAAAAAGCCAAAATAAGGAATAGATAAATAAAGGTGTAAAATGGCCTTTTGATCTTGCGATAGAGCATCAACGACAATGTTACTCTTTCTAGTTTAGTATTAGTTTGAATAATTGTAGCCAAAGTGTTTATATGTATGTTATTATTTTGGTTTAGACAACATGGGAAATGAGGTCCTTAAAGCTCTTGTGGTTAGTGAATATGGATAAAACCAAGGGCGGAAAAACGCCCCAACCTCCAATAATACCCATTTCCATGTATTTTTGCAAGACGGGTCAAGGTTGTAGGCATGCACCTTCTAATGTGTGTTCTCCCTACCTCGCCCTATTTTTTATGCAATCTTTTGTGGGCTAAACATTAATTTAATTTTTTCATTTTTAGACTCAAAATGGAAAAGTATTGATTTGTAATCATAAAACATAAATGGAATATTAATGTTTGTTGCAAAAGGATTGATAATAAGAAATGGATAGAGTTTTGCATTAATATTGTTTATAGCATTGCCAAAGAATCAACTTCAATATCGAATGATAGTGAAAAGTTTGGTAACGTGGTGGGTTTTATGTCATGGCTAGTTTGAGGTTGTCAAATAAATTTTTGGTTCTAGAGACCATGTGAATGCATCATTTAGAGCAGTGGGGGGTAGTAATTCCAACATAGCCCTTTATGAATAAGGTGTATCTATTTAAACACGGGAAGCCACATAGAGCTTTGAATGAGGTTAGATCGTGCAACTGGCTTGTATCTAGGAAAGTTGAGGGTGAATGATAATAATATAGACATTATGACCAGGGTACTTGTAACACGGTGAGAGAACCGACTTGTTTGTTTTGTGTTTTAATGAATGTTATGGATAGAAAAGAGTCGCCAATGACTTTTTCTTTTATCCAATAAAGGGTGTGTGAAAAGAACAAGAATGACCTTTGATAGATTCTTTGTGCATGAGGTAATTATGAAAAGGGAAGGTATTAGCACCCTTTCCAATATGTAGTTATCTACGTGCTCTTAATTGTTTTAGCTCACTTTTTGAAAATTTGCTTTCTCGCGGTGTGTGTGATTTGAAAAGTATTTTGACAAGTATTTTTTCTTTGACTTCTTTAATGATTCTTGTATCATCCTCAAGAATGTATACGTAAGTGTTTGAAAATATTTGTTTTGAAAATGTAACTTTGTAATGATTCTTGTATAAATGTATATAAAGTGTTTTGTTTGAAAAGTATTTTTGAAAAGAGTGTGAGGTGTGAAAAAAAGTATTTTGATTGAGAAAGCAATTAAGAGTCTTATTACCTACTCAGAGGTCATTCTTATTATTTTCCTTCTCCTTTAGGAAAATGCTATCCATACCATTAGTTGGTAGGTAGCCTTATCCGTTTGATGTGAAGGGATGTATATAAGGTCATTGATGGTCATAAGGCAATATATTGTAAGGATACCTTAGCATTTTGAAGGACGATCATCATTTATTCAGAGGCAACAATCCAGGGACGAGATCATATATTGGTAGCAACATCGAGTCATCGGTCATGAGGTAATATGATCTTTATATCGAAGGACTATGATGATGTTATTCGTAGGCAACTTTATGCTAATGGTATCCCTAAGTTCGAGGGACATGACCATTGTATTTCGTAGACAACAAGAGAGGTACCCTAGAGGGGTGCACGGTGAGAAGTATGTTCAATTTAGATATTTTATCTGGAGATTAAGGTGATCTAAATTGATTGATTAGTCTTCATACAATCCTATTAGCCATACATATAAGCAAAGGTATATGATATTATAAAGAGCGCGGAATGTAAAAGTGGAAAGATAAAGTCCTACGCTATTACATGGCTTTGGAGCAGATATATTGAGGTGGAAAATAATGCAGTAAAGTAAGAACCTAATTAACTATTACATCCCGCGAAAGGTATACATAATAGTAAAAGAAAACACGCTTGAGAAATTATACATCCATGAAGCAATTACAATATTGCGTAACGAAAAAGAATTAGTCGAGAAGTTGGAAAAAGTCGTTGAAAAATATAAGTTCGAGGTTAATTAAATCTAATTAAGTTAATCTAATTACTATGGAAATCAGGTGAATCAAAAACCCTAATTTGATTGTTTTAATTAATAAAAGAAATTAATTTAAATTAAATTAATTAAGAAAATAAGGAAAAGTTATGATAATTAACCCTAATTTCTAATTATTTAACCCTAATTATGTAATTAGTGATTAATTAGTTAGTTAATTGTTAATTAAAGAAAATATGAAAATAATTAAGATAATATAAAAGAAAAAAAAGATTAAAAAGTAAAAAAAAAAAAAGGTGGAGACGCCAGATCGAACTCGGTCCCCCATGGTTACCAAATTCACGCTTTTGCCATCCGGAACCATCTTATTTTATTGTCATTGAATCAGGATCATTGATTATATGCTACCCCTGTGTTTCATTTTGAATTTCCAACATTACACGCAGGCGTCAAAGATTACCGAGCAAGCCAATTAGGTGAGAGAAACGCCACGCCCACAAAGTCAACCAACTTCGAGCTGGGCCCGCCATCTTTCTCTCGCTAGCACAAAACCTAAAAATCTACAAAATGCATCAATTAATAAAAATAAAGCCCGGATCGATTATATTGATCCGCGAAAGCACGATGGTGATACGGTTTGTCTCAAACTCAGAACTACGTAATTCAAGCTCCATGAGCTCGATGCCCTAATAATGGCATAACACATTTATGCATTCTAAACTCATGCGATAGGTCAAACTGTTCTATGACATCTCAAGAATACATCAACATGGTTAGTTCAAATCAAACACGATAAAATTAAAATTCAAATTCACAAATATGATGCAATCGAGTTTATGATATGTATATTTTAAGCATGATTAAACTCTTATTTTGGTCTGAGCTTACTCTTGAAGTCTCGTGAAACGATTTGAATGCTTAGAATTGCTTGTATATGGCTGAGTTTGAAATTGAGGGTGCAAGTTTTTTGAAATTTTTGAACTTCAAACCCGGCGTTTACCGGCCAATCATCTTATTTTCCTTATGACCTTGATCTTGATATATATAGAGTGTATTAGGCTCTAATTTGTGAGAGAAAATATATTGCTTTTAATGAAAAATATTTGATTGAAGTTTTGTATGAAAAGCTTCATTTTTGTTCAATCTTGTGTCAATCAAATCTTCATGCATTTCCAAATTTTCTTATACTTTCTTGGACCTCAAGGAACTTAGAATCCCCAACACGCTTATGACTTCCTTCCTTGCATTTTATTTTATTTAAAATGAATTTAAAGGAAATAATTCAAAAATAAATTAAATAAATGAAAGGAGGAAGCTATATTGAGCTTATAGGTCATGGTCCATGTTATAAATAAGTTCGGATCATAAATACCAAGGCCCATTTGGAAAATTTTCAAGTTTGATCAACATTTCCTTCATGCATTTCTTCAAATTTCCATTTTTGCCTAACTCATTACTTGCTCAATTTTTATCATTTCAGAGTATTCTTGACTTTTAGAAATCAATATGTCCTCTAAGAGCTCCTTTTGGTTTCACCTTCATTGAAGCTTCCATGTTCATGTACACTCTTTGGAAAAAGATGACTTTTGTTGACTTTTAAAAGGACCTATAATATCTTGATCCATAACTCTTAAATGAAGCATTTTTGGACAAAGTTTGTGATAGAAAAGTTGTAGAGAATTGAAGTTCTCTTTTAAAATAAGATTTTGTGGAAAAATTTCTGTATGTAGTATGTGAAAGTTATGCTTGGTCAAAGTTTTGTTGACTTTCCTTAAGAAACCCTAATTTAGAAACTTTTGACTTTGATCATTCATTGAACTTTCTTGAGAGAACCCACACACCTATCACCTTAAGATTTTAGGTGGATATGTGGCGTTCCTTCACAAAGATGTGCCCTTAAATGCTCCCTCCTCGAATTTCTCCCTAATAGTGGTATCACGAGCCCATGGTTTCAAAATTGACTTGGCCAAACACTGCAGGCTGGGTGAAGGTGTTCCGTTGGAGAGTGCCAGCGGTGGTACAAGTGTGAAAGAGAAAACTCACATGAGGGGTGTGAGGAAGAAGTCTCACATTAGTTAGAAAAGGAAGGTTAAACATTATATAAGTTAGAGAACCACACACCTATAACTTTAAGGTTTTAGGTGGATATGGTGTGCCTCTCAAAAGTGTGTCCTAAGTAAATGCTCCCTCCTCGAATTCTCCTAGCAATGGTATCACGAACCTATAGTTTAAAGTAATCAACTAACTTGTATCAAACACTTCCTCGCAAGTGGTGGTAGAAGGTGTTCTATTAAAGAGGTCAACGATGGCAAGCCAGGCTTGTATAAGCAAGTACATAAGATGGGCAGACAGGCCCTAGATTTCAAAAGGCCTCCCGAAAAATAATGCAGATGAAAGGTGACTAAGAAGTAAACCTACTATTTTATTGAAGATAAAAGAGTTATTTATTAGTTTATAAAGAATCAATAATTAAATCAATAACTTGTAAAATAAAAGTAGTTTTGTTAGATTTTAACAAAATAGTATTTAACTATAAGCTTAAATTAGTAACAATATATATAGTCAAAGAAGTAATACTGTTAAATTAAAATAGTAATCTTGTTAAAATGAAAAGTAACTAGATTTTAGTTTTAATATAGAATTTTAATTATTTTTTCAATCAAATATATCAATTATTTTATTTAAAAGTAACTCAAATTTAAATAACATCAAGACTGTCTTTAACATGTACATACTATAACATTGACCGTAGAATTTAAAAGCCCCTTATTTCTTTAATTATTAAAGAAATATATTATATTTATTTTTCCAAAACAAATGTAAAATCTTGTTTTAAAATTGATTTATATATTATAAAAATAGGTGTAAAATCACAATTGATTTTAAAATTTATGATTTTATATAGTTTTTATAAAAATTAGATATAAATTTATATTTTCAAACCCATTTTAAAATTATTACAAGGCCTCCAAATTAATTGTTAGCTCGTACAAGTGAATGTGGAAGAGCTTTCACATGAGGGGAGCAAGCATTGTGACTCATATTTGAGGAGGAGTGTGAGAATCAAGTGTGTTTTACATTGGTTAGAAAAAGAAAGATTGAATATTATATAAGTGGGATGTAACTCACACACATCTATTATAAATCTATAAAATGAAAGTACCATTAATTTACCACAACACCTTTCTCAAAATTTCAATTTGGTCTATTTTATAAGGGTAATAGTAACTTTGACAAATGCTTGCACCATATTATTTGGAGCCGATCCGTACTCTCCCATTTTTCCCCATTTTTATAATTTTTTACACTAAACAAATGAATTTATTAATATCCTATTAACCCTAATTGGAACGTAATCAAAAGGGCGGAATGGAAATTTTGGAATACCAAACATTGTTCTTCCCCATGCGCTTATCATTATCTCTCTCCTCAATCAAGATTCAAATTGCAATGGGAAACCAACAGCTTCTTCTTCCTTCAATGCTTTCCATCGTCATTTCCTATAATCTCAAACCTTGCATCAAACCTAATCCTAAATTGCTTCACACATCCTGCCAATCGCTTCACACAACCCTCGTCTCGATGAAAGTTACAAAACGCAAATGGACGGAACAACCGATCTGCTTTTTTTTGTTATTCTTTATCCATTCATCTTTCTTCAATACGCCTAACTTGCTTTTCATCGATTCTTTACAGGATACCTATATCAATCGATGGCGCCGCCTTATCGAATTTATCAATAGCATCAATAATTCGAAGGATTTTGAGAATTAACTTGACATGGTTTGATGAGTTAGCTTGGTAAGAGGTTTGGATCCGCTTAATTGGTGAAAAGGAATTAAGTATAACTGCTTTTTGTTTTTTATTACTTTTTGAGTTTTTTAATTTATGTGAGTCTCATTCGTTTTACATTCTCACATTAAAATCTACTTAGCATTGATATTAGTCTCTGTCGTTATAGGTTTTAATGTAGAGAAGTTCAAGATAAGAATGTTATTTTCACTGTTTGGGATGTTGGAGGCCAAAGAGAAATTGAGGGCACTGAGGCATTATTTTAACAATACAGATGTTCTGGTAAGCATTGATTTCTTTTCTCCGGTTGGTTTGTAAAATTTTGCTTTTTCTACTACAAGCATTCGTGTATTCTATATGTGCTTTTTATGCAGAGATGTTGTTTATAGTTTGGACCGCGAGAAATTGGAAAAGCAAGAATTTGGTGTGAAGTAAAAACTTACTTCACAAGCAGGTAATACACAATATTACACCAATGACTTTGAACTTATCTATGGATTACTTGCGAATATCATAAATGACCCATTTATGCTCAACAATGTCATCTTGGTGTTAGCCAACAAATGGGACTCCTGGTATGTGTATCTTCTTGATATGTGTTCTACTTTTTTCCGAGAAAAAATTAAATTGTGCTTTAGAAAGTAGTTCTTAATTGTATTCGCGGTGCATCTAATTAGAATAATTAGATAAATGTTTATTAGCATGTTTGTTAATTTTTGCATAAGCATAAGAATTATTCGAATTGAGTGTTTTTCATTTTGATGCTAAGTTCAAATTTTAATTTAACAATGTATATGCTTTCTTTTTTACTATGGCCTCGTTAGGTTTGGCATATCAATTGTAGTCATATGAAGAAAAGGTAGAGATAGTTGAGGATGAGATTGCGTAATAAATGAAAACTAAAAAGCGGAAAAACATGAGATAAATACCAATGAAGGTTTGATAAAACAACTTAAATAAATACCAATGAAGGCTTGATAAAACAACTCGATGCAAAGTTTATGGTGAACTATTATGGCTTAATGTTTAATTATTTGCTTTTGGATTGTTTAATTGGTGAAAAGGAATTAAGTATAATGCTTTTTGTTTTTTTATTACCTTTTTGAGTTTTTTTAATTTATGTGAGTCTCATTCGTTCTACATTGTCTTGGAAGAAAAAAAATTAAAATTGTGCTTTAGAAAGTAGCTGCTGAATTGTATTCTGCTTGTGCATCTAATCAGAATAATTAGATAAATGTTTATTGGCATGTTTGTTGGCATTTTGCATAAGCATAAGAATTGTTCGAATTGAAGTGTTTTTCATTTTGATGCTAAGTTCATTTTAATTTTAACAATGTATCTTTCTTATTTTTCTGCTATGGTCTGTTAGGTTTGGCATATCAATTGTAGTCATGTGAAGAAAAGGTAGAGATAGTTGAGGATGAGGTGAATAAATGAAAAACTAAAAGCTGAAAACACTTAGATAAATACCAATGAAGGTTTGATAAAACAACTTATAAAGCAAATTTGAAGATGATGTCTTGTGTATTGTTCTTTATTAATGTATACTTTTTTTTTTGTAGTTAATTTGTATAGAGGTCATCCTCTTGCCAAACCAAAATGAACGGGACAAGATGTCGTGTTTGAGGATAGGACACGGAACTCCTCGATCTTCCATAAAATTTATGATCAATAAAATTTAAATTCTATTTTATTTAGAATGAAAAATTATAATTTAACAAATAAAATTTGCTACTGTTTCATATGCATTTATTTTGTGTGAAATTTAATTAAAAGTAGTATTTTGTATTGATATATTTTTATTTTAGTTGTTATAATTTTAGAAACAATTATTACAATTTCTTATAGTGTTTATGATTTATTTATTTTGTTTAACATTTTTAAAGTATGACTAATATATTTTATCAAATATTAGAAACAAATATTTGAATTTTTATATCAAATAGTAGTATTTGAGTACCATTTAAATCGAGCAGTACAAATATATCTTTTGAATAGAGAAATTAATATCATTTATTTTATTATACTTATATGGAAATTATTTTGAATGATTACATTAATATATTTTATTTTTATGCATGATTTGATTCTATAAGATTTATGATCAATAATTTATGATCAATCTATTCTATTTATATGCATGATTTGATTCCAATAAAATATTATGATCAATAAAATTTGAATTTTATTTTAATATTATAAATTTGATGTTGTTTCATATTGTAAAATGTTATATAGACATTAGAATATATAAATCGAAATTTTACAAATATATCTTTTTAATGGAGACATTAATATTTATTTTTATTGTATAGCCAAATTATTTTGAATGGTGACATTAATATATTTTATTTTTATGCATGATTTGATTCCATAAATTTATACTCATTTATTTTGTGTGAAATTTGAATAAAAGTAGTATTTTGTTATCATAAAAATATTTAAAATCATGTATTTTTATGAAATATTATAAAAATCACGTATTTTAAAAAAATAATCTACTTAACTAATCATTTGCATGTATTTCTTTTGGTTTATGTTATATATAATTGTAATAAAACGTAACTAAAAAC